>JAZHYW010020206.1:0-26409 GCA_037355805.1 Ixodes ricinus
ATGCTATGCCATCGCTGAAAAAACTCCAGAATAAAGCCGAAGTTTATCCTGTGGTCTGGTCCACAGAATAAAGCCCAAGTTTATCCTGTGGTCTGGTCCACAGAATAGGCAATGCGGGATTCGAATCCCTTTCATCCGTGTGACAATCGCGTGCGTTGCCAACTGCGCCGCGCCGGTCGCATTGCACTAACTCTAACGTCTCTGTTATTCTTCGACGTTGTGCGCAGGTAACGCAGCCTAGCGCATAACGTATGCTTTTCATTAGTCGGCGAGCAGGAACTCGATATTTGCGACCAATCAGTGGCTGTATGCGCTGCGCTACTCCGCGTTTGGTAGTTTCGACATCGGAGAATAACAGAGCCTTAAGAAACAGCTGCCCGCTGTTTATCACAGACAAGTATTATGAAAAACTATTGAACCGCATAACACGTGTTGATATTCTTACAGTTCGTCATAAATGACGAACTGTGAGAATATCAACACATGTCATGCCATTTTGTTAGACCACCTGAGACTGGGTGGAAGAAACACGACGACGTCTCAAAGTTCGAACGGTTCGAACTGCAGTCGGTTCCTTGCAATTCATTTGTTCGTATTTTTTCCCCTAAAGATAAGAGTGGCTGCGAGGTCAAAGAATGGTAACTTCCTGCCGATGGTTTGATGTGTGTGTACCTTTTGTTAGTTCAAAGTGGTTCTTAAGCGTGGCTTCAAAGTCAAGGCGTGTTGTCCTCTTTGTGCCATTGTTTGGAGTGTTTTTATGGTGACGATTTTGGGGTCAAGATTGTATAAAAGGAGGGAGCACTGAATAAAGTGGTTAGCTGTGTTTGAGACGTCGTCGTGTTTCTTCCACCCAGTCTCAGGTGGTCTAACAAAATGGTAAACCTACACCAGCTCGCCTGCGCCCTAACTGTTTTTTCACATGTCATGCGGTTGAAGACTATAGTGACAGTTCCTACTGGTACTTCATCCTGGTTCCCGTTGATGTGATAGGCTACTAATTGTTTGCCGACAGCATTGGTTGTCGTTGTTGTGGTCGTTGCCGTAGGTTGTCGTAGGTCGTCGTCGTAGGCCGTCGTCGTAGGCCGTCGTCGTATGTAATCGTCGTAGGTTGTGGTCGTCGTGGTTTGTCGTCGTGTTTCGTCGTCATGGTTCATCGTCGTGGTTGGTCGTCGTGGTTCATCGTCGTGGTTCATTGTCGTGGTTTGGCTTCGTGCTTCGTCGTCATGGTTCGTCATCGTGGTTCGTCGTCGTACTTCGCCATTGGGATCCATCGTCGTAATTCGTCGTCGTGGTTCGTCGTCGTGGTTCGCCGTCGTTCGTCTCAGCTTTCCATCGTTTGACGTGGCTTGTCGTGGTCTTTAGTCATTGTCATCTGTCATTCTTCTTGCTTTGGTCCAGTTGCGCTTGCTGTCCTCACCGCGGGTGTTACACGCCTTTTATGGATGCGTTCAAAGTGGGTGAACATTATCCCCGCACTTCTAGAAGAATGTCAATATGTGTAAAATAACGAACGAATGTAAAAATTGACTGAAATACTTAAGACTGCCTACGTGTAGTAATGCGATAGCATATCCTATAAGCAGCGCATTTCTACAAGCAGCGCGCCACGCCTTCCTTTTTCACACGGCGCTCTGGCAGTGAAATCAGGCTCCTCCACTGCACAAGCGCGGCGCACCCACCGGACTCCCCGGATTCTGTGACGATGCATCTGCGTTGCTGTGGTTTTCTTTGTGTTTTATTCCTGAGGAGCGCCCGCTTTGTACATCAAGCGCCCCACCGGCTTTCGTGACGAAGCGTCTGCTTTGCTGTGCTTTTGGCCAATGGAAATTCAGGTGCCGTTTCGCTCAGTCAATAGGAATTTTGGTGCCGCTTTTCGCACCTACAGACAACGGCTATCGACAACGCCGGCTTTGCTGCATGGGACAGATAAATGCTTCCGCATTAAAACTGAAAAGAACAATTTATTGAGGGTAATTTGTTTCTACATACTTAAAATATATGTATTCAACATCTTGCATCGGCGATTGAAGGACGACTGTATGAAGCAGGGCGTTACCGCTATATTTATATGCTCGGTGCGCTCAGGAATGTTTCTAAACAGAGCACTTCAATGACAGCCGAGAATGTGTTGGAATTTTTCAGAAGAGTTGTGGGAATTCCTTGCTGTTACCCGTCTCGGAGGATGACACAACGCACTGGTTCGGCAACACGTAAACATTTATTGACCGCTATCGACCGCACCGCGATCCCGAGAGCCCTCGCGCATACGTTGCGACGTCTTTTTATCAGCGGCCGAGCGCGGCTCGCGTCGTCAATTGCCCTTGGCCCCCTCGCGGAAGAAACGACCACCGACGATTTGGCAGGCGGGCAAGGTGGGCCAACTTCATGGATCCCCAAATTGTGCACCGAGTACAGAATAACAAAAGAAAGATCTGGGCCGAGTGGTGTCCGGACACCGTTACTCTACGTGAAAGTCGCGAGCTTTGCCACATTCCCCATGCACGCGGCAATATATAAACTTAAACGACCACCTGCGATATATATAGCTGAGCTGAAAATATATTCATTCATCCCTTTGTATATCTGAACGAGAAAAAAACAGCAAATGGTATGTATATTCAGGTGTCTTGAACAAGGTAATCTACAATACACGAAAAGGAAAGTTTCAGACAGTCATAACCGAAGGCCTTCGCAATCAACCTGGAGAGGTGGAAACAAGCAAAGGAAAGCTGTATAACAAAGGCAAGTCGATAGGCGCTTTTTGTATACACAAACCGCAGATTGTATTGCAGAAAAGAACGCCGGCCAAGGCACATATCCGCTGTTCTGACCTTTTGTATATCTGAATGCTTGAGTGAGGTTTTGTCTCAGGGTGCTTTTGTCACAAGAAAAGGTAAATTTAATCGAACTAAACGAAATATGATAGACTCCGTGAAATAAAAACAAATCTCAACACTCGTCTTCGGTTGCAAATATGATAACCGTCACATTCGTCGAATCTCATGGATTAATCATAGACTACATTTCAGGCGCTTTGTTGTTGTGTTAGAACGCAAATATATAGCACTTATTGTATATAGATAGTGCACGCCAATACCTTGTGATGCCCTTGGAGAGATGAGAATGTACTTTACATTAACTGCCATCGCAGCTGAAAATACTTAGTCATAGTAAACGTTTATTTTTCTCATGGACATTTGCAGAGAATCAATAAGTGCTGCATTTGTATATGAAGGATAACGTCTTCGTATGCTTGAGGTCGAGCTCTACCGAAAAGCCCAGTATAACTTTTCGCTATTTGGATTATGCAACTGGAAATCTATGAGGATTTTATGCTGATTTCAGGGTTTCAGAATTTCTTCCTTTGTCTTTAATCTGCATTTACAGTTTTCCAGAAACTATTCTAGTTAGACTTTCGGTTACGTAATTCCGATAGTAAAAAAGTTAAACTGGGTTTTTCGGTAGAGAGAGGAACAAGACGAACACATTTTTTCATTCTGTGCCGCCATTTGGTAGGAGTGAAATAATATTAAAAAGAACTCTACACATTATACTGTCCGACCATATTTCGAAAGAGTGACAGTCGAAGAGTGCTGATGTTAAATAATTACTCAGCAGTAATTACGCAAGCATCAATATGCCCATGAGCGAACGAATAATGTATCAAAGTAATTAAAACTAAAAGATTGAAGGTCGTGAAACAAATTGCGCAAAAAACATGCTCTCACAATTTTTTTCTTTTATTGGAATGTTTATTACTTCAACCCGGGCAGTCGACATTAAAGCAAGTCCCACTATCGCCCTGAGTCGTGGTGAACAATAGAAAGAAAGTGACGCATACATCGGCCAATTAGACGCGACGCGGAAGTTATATTGCTCGTGATCAATAACGGTCGCTTGCAATCTTATAATTATATCATTTCGTTAGGTAATTGAGCAAGGCAGTTTGCCTGATTTATAGTGTAATTAAGCCTTTTATAATTGTTACGTTCGAGGCCACTTCCGCGGCTTTTTTCTTGCAATTAGAGCAATCCTGTACTTCGAGCGAATAAGACGGAACGTCTACGCCGAGAAAGTGAGGGAGAGGAGGACACAAAGAGCCCATGGTGACGTCAGAAGGCCGAGCTCTGTTCGGAAAGATTAATGGGTGGTCCTAAAGCTAGCTGCTTTTGTCTCCACTGCACTCGCCGAACGCGTTAGAACGCGCAACGCCGCGGTCCGCAGTTCGGCTCTCGTATTCGAAAGCGTTCGACGAGTGCATTGGAGACAAAAGCAGCCAGCTTTAGCATCTACCCACTAATCTGTCCAACCAGAGATCAGCGATCTGGCGTCCCAGCGCGCTGCCGTTTCCTCCTTTTCCTCAGGTTCTCGGCGCATAGCTTTCGGCGAACCGAGTTTACCTTCATTTAAATTATTAAAGAATCTAATACGATGAGTTTCAATATTACTTATTCCAGTTAAAGCATCGGTACGTTTTCGAGCGTCATCTAGTTACTGTTTGTGTCAAGAAATCTTGTTGAAAAACGTTTTCGAGAGTGTATTTTTTTTAAACGTCTTGCTTTTTCTTTTCTTTTTTCTTTTTTTTACAAAACGCCGGGAAAGTAAGCGCCAAAGCAGCCCGTTCTATATTTTGTTTAGTTACCTACTTCTTCTTACTTGTTATAAAGCTTCGAAGAACGCCAGAATGCCTTAGTCTGAAACGCTTATCTGCGTACTGCAAAGGTGCTAAAACCAGTTCTTATTAAAGCTAGTGGAAAATATCAGCAAAACACTAACCGTCAATTATCAAAAATTCGTAATCTGTGAAACTGGTTCCACGTAGCATCTTTGAACACACCACGCGGTGCTAATATTAAAGTAGGCGAATCGAAAATAAGCATTCAAAAATTTGCCATTTAAGTGTAGTATATACCGGAGTTTACATAGTTTGGAAGTCTTTTTGGATGGTGCTGACCTTGCGAGGTTAGTGGTTGTTTGACCTTCGCGCATGTGTTCCACCGTTTTCGGGCGATTCCGCTCTACAGGCTCCCGGATCGTGGTGCGTGAGCACACCTCATAACATCAACTTAATTTATTTATTTATTTTAATACACTCTGGGCCAACGGCATTACAGAGGGGAGTGGGTTGTAGTAAAAAAAATACACTATAAATAACGTTAAGGCAAAGCACATTTTAGTTATGAACAATAGAAAATATAGTAACAGCAGATGTAAACAAATCATCCCCCTGGATTATGGCGATGGAGGTATGAAGGTAGGTAGGCGGTTCTAATCCAAAGAAGTTTTGGGAGTGAAAGATTATTGAAATGTGTTCGTTCTACATAGGGTGGTACACCTACTTATTGAGGATGAACAAGACGGGATGAAACATGGAAGGGGGTTGTGAGGAGACGTTGACTGAGGAATGAGTTAGTGTGAAATATTTTATGGAAGAGACACAAACGGGCTACCGTTTGGCGTGAGCAAGATAAGGTGAATATAAGTTAGATTTCATAAATGCGACACTTGCAAAGCGTTAGTAATTCATGAGCATAGAATGAGCGGAACGATTTTGAAAAGCTTCTGCGGGACTAACCAAATTTAAAAGGCTCGTGTCCCAGATAAACGACTCGTATTCAAGCTTTGATCGTACAAGTGTTTTATAAAGAGTTAATTTCAAAGACAAGGAAGCTAGAAACAAATTACGTTTTAATTAGCCAAGGATACGATTAGCGTTACAAATAACGTATCAAATATGTATTTTCCAAGGAAGATCAGATGTTACGTGTACGCCCAGGTGCTTGTAAGACGACACAAAAGAAAGGAACATTGTTAATACAGTAGCAGGGAGAAACTGAGTGATTACCCCCCCCGACACTCTCATTACTTCGCACTTAGTTGTGTTAAGATCCACATGCCAAGTTTGACACCAATGAAGAAGTACAATAATGTCTTTATGGAGCTTGATAACATCAGAATTTTCAATAATTCACGGTGAATGACACAATTATGAGCAAAAGGGTGAATTCAGAAAGAAATGTGTTCAGGCAAGTCATTAATGAAGATTAAAAAACGAAGTGGGCATAGTACAGAACCCTGACGCACGACGGAGTTCACTGACGCTAGCGGAGATGTATGGTTATTGGCGGTAACGTACGGGAATCGGTTAGTAAGAAAGCACGTGATCCAAACCATAACGTTAGCATCAGTGTGAAGGTCCTTTTGTTTCAAGAAAATGAAAGCCGTTTAAAACTCCCTGTAACGCCGAATTAGAGCGCAGCTCTTGAGGAGGAGGGGGAAGGGCACGTGACCCGAGGGGGGTCACGTGACCTCACGGAGGAGGGGGAATTTTTCCCGCTAAATTTAGCGGGGAAAATTTTCCGCTAAATTCAGCGGGGAAAATTTTCCGCTAGATTTAGCGGGGAACTTTTCCGCTAATTTGCGGGAAAATTTTCGCTAAATTTAGCGGGAAAAATTTCCCGCTAGATTTAGCGGGGAAAATATTCCGCTAGATTTAGCGGGGAAAATTTTCCGCTAGATTTAGCGGGAAACTTTTCCGCTAGATTTAGCGAAGAAAATTTTCCGCTAGATTTAGCGGGGAAAATTTCCCGCTAGATTTAGCGGCGAAAATGTTCCGCTAGATTTAGCGGGGAAAATATTTCGCTAGATTTAGCGGGGAAATTTTTCCTCTAGATTTAGCGGGGAAAATTTCCCGCTAGATTTAGCAGGGAAAATTTTCCGCTAAATTTAGCGGAAATTTACCCATCATGCACCGCGCGGTTACGCCGACGGCGACGCCGCTCAAGCCGGAAACGGGCGCCTAAGAGCTGCGCTCTAAAAGCAAGTCGTGTGAGACTTTATCGAACACCCTCGAGAAATCCAAAAATATGCAGTCTATTTGGGACCCCCTATCAAGAATGGAATGCAAGTTCAACAACAACATGGTTCAACATGGTTTATTCAACATGGTTAAATAATAAAAGCTGGGTCTCGCAGGAAAATGATTTTTGAAATCCATGTGAAGACGCGTTGAAAAACACGTTAAACAAAAAAAAATAACAAGCTGAGAAAAAATGACAAGTTCAAGTATTATTTTTTTCCAGAACAAAAATGTGTCTCAATCTGTTCCCCCCCCCCCCCCCCCGAAGGGAACGGTGACAGATGCAAGATTGCGCTAACCATTTACTATTAATTATTATAGTCAGACGGGTGTTCATCAGACATGAAGCCCGATCGCTATCGTCTTTTTCCTCCGACTGTTTGGGGTTTTGGACCAGGGAATTAAGAGTGTCGGTAACATTTTACGCAAAACATATATTTGGAGGCCCAAATGCAATATAAACTAAAATAGATCATTCACCGTTATTACAAGTTAACTTTAGTGTTTATCTACCCGTAAGAGAACCAATCTTTATAAAATTAGTACAGAGAGGTTGCCCCATTCTTCCTACTATCTCACTGTACCACTCCTCCCAAACTGTTTTGCACACGCTAAGTTGTCAATTGTGGCAAAAATGTGAGATATCAAGCTTAAAATAGCTGTGATTAAAATCTACCTATTAGCACACCTTTTCAATGTTTAGTTTACAACAGCCGCGAAACCGCTTTGGTCTTAGAATCGAGCAAAACGAATGTGCTCTAATTATTTTTGAGTGTCGTAGTGGTCAACCACTGACTCAAATCGAGTACACCACGTCAAG
Organism: Ixodes ricinus; assembly: GCA_037355805.1. Classification (NCBI taxonomy): domain Eukaryota; kingdom Metazoa; phylum Arthropoda; class Arachnida; order Ixodida; family Ixodidae; genus Ixodes; species Ixodes ricinus. The sequence continues at coordinate 7,680 of JAZHYW010020206.1, forward strand.
CAGAAACGCAATTACAGTTGGACATACCGCTACCTTTGTCATCAATATTGCAGTTAATAAACTTTTTTGAACTATTCACTGAAGAAATATGTTGACTGTTCCACTCCTCGCACCATCCCACTCCTCCCCAGTCTCCCATACGCGAGTGATTCGATAAGGTGAGGGACATTTTCTTTGTCACTTTTTATTGTTTGGCCTGAATAAAATGACACAATGTTATTAGTCCTTTTGTTATTATTATGCATGCTTAAGAAATACGCGTACGCATAAAGTGGGTGTTACAAAACAAAAACACAAGAACACATATATGAATATGTGTTTCCATTTGAGCGCATCTTCTGGGCAGAATGCCGCAGACTACACTGTTGGCAAGTCCCGAATATTTGGTGAATATTTGGGGTGAAAAACAAGCTATTTACACAAATTATCATAAATTTACACGTTGAATAACGCATAATTCGTTCAAAAATCATGCGAGATTGTAAAAAACGTGTTTTGGTTTGGTCATACACGCATAACCGTGTAGCTGACCTTTAAAACACGCATCACCCCCGGTGACGACCGCAGCATTGCCGGCTATCGAAGCACCGGAATGCTTGAGGACACACCTAGAAAGGACAGTGGAGACAAATGCCGCGGAAAGAAACATGTCGCGGAGAAAGATAGGCACCAGAAGCAATTACGCCGTGTCGCGGGACGGGGTGAATCCCGCGCTTGTTGCGGGCTGCCACTGATTCTAGTCGACGGCAATGCGGCTTCCCTCATGTCGCCCATGTTTGTATTTATTTTAGGGGTCTTGATAATAGTTTCTTACGTACCACAAATAAAATAATGGGTCTATAATTACTCGTTCTAAACAGTTAATATGAATATAAAATCGTGTCCTCGATTAGAACACGGGGCATTGCAGTTGGATTTGTTTTGGCTTCAACCCTTCAACTGCACGCGAAACGGCCGTGTAACACCAAGGGGGGGGGAAGGTGTGCCGCCGTTTTTCATGCACCCTCCTCAAAATTTACGGTGCTGTGTGGTGGGCGCCATACTAAAACTTTATCCCAGTGTTGCTGCATCTGTAGGTCATATTTAAGTAAGAGCTGAGAGAAAAATCTGGCCACGGCGCAACGCCGATGTACGCTGGAAGATAGAGTCGGTTTTGCTTTCGTTGTTTTCGTTCGGTCGGAGAAAATCTGGCAACAACAGACGTTTAACATGGCGCCGGCATTGTTTTGGTTTGACGGGACGCGAGAGGCTACGCGGTTTGCGAGCCCATGTAGCGAAGACGTGACCGGAGAAGTGCCCCTGAGATGTTGCCGGAAGACGGAAAGTATCATTCGTAATCGTCGTGTGTGCTTTGAAAGCGAAGGGAGTCACAGAGTCCACGAGTGCGCAACCAGAAGCCAAGGCTCACGACAGCGCTACGTTGACTTCGGCGATCTCGTTCTGTTTGGTGCAACACGGCTATGCGACAAAGTGCCTAAACGTTCGTGGCATGCGGTGCGTTGCTTGGAGGTAGAAACCCACACTAACACGGAGCGCAAATTCGTTGTTGTGGGGTTGAGGTTCAACGGGTTCAGTAGTGTCGTCGTCAGCTGATCCGGACAAGCTGGTTCGGGAGGACGCAGCGAGCGTTTTTAAAAGTAAATCTTTCTTCGTTCCGTTTCAAAATGTGGAAGATTCCCGACGCATACCGTGAGTAAAAAGCTGCGGTCGTCTTGAACAAAATTACGTCATTGTAATTGAATACTGGACTCTGATGGATTGTTATCCTAAATCTGCCGTTTTATGCTTTGTGTTGTTGGACTGCGTTTGCACAGCGACGTGTTTGCACAGTGACGCACACCGCTCGAGTAGATGATTCGGTCCTGCAAACGACCGGTTATACAGAATTTTAGGGAAACTTAAGTCACCACCGATATTGTCCTGTAAATCTCGTGAGAGTTTGTTGCGCTCATCATGCGGTGTGAATAAATGTTTGGCAAGATTTCCTACCTGCCCACAGATGTATGAACTAAGACCATATTTTACGTAGTGAACATACTGATTTTTTGGTATGTTTCGGGGAAATTTTTCCGCTAGATTTAGCGGGGAAAATTTTCCGCTTGATTTAGCGGAAAAATTTACCCATCATGCACCGCGCGGTTACGCCGACGGCGACGCCGCTCAAGCCGGAAACGGGCGCCTAAGAGCTGCGCTCTAAAACGGAAATCACGGACGGGAGAGGGAGAAAAGGCACCCTTTGAGGGATTTTTGAGTGGCTTCGAGGGAAAGAAGATGACGAACACAGCTACTTCTTAGCCTCCCTTTTTTTTTTTTTAGCGTTCGCAAGAAGCAATAAGCGCCTTCCAGCTCGCTCAAGGCTCGGCGTGAGGTCGAGGTGGGTGGACCGCCTTCACTAGATTGGCCAAAAGGCTCTCCGGCACTCTCCAGGAACAGAAAAAAAGTTCAATACTTTCTGCTTTGGACTAAGAAAGCGGGACCAGCAAAACGTCATGTTCACTTGACCGTTGACGTCATTCCTTTCTGCCAAATTTCTTCCGCACCCGTTTTCGCGCGTTTTCCAGAGTGGTTTGGACCACCCTTAATACATCAACTTCCGCTCCGCGTAAGCACTCGTGGCCAACTTCACATCTGCGCGAAGACAGCGAGTCAAATAGATGACATGGAGATTGTGGGCGAACTGTGTTCAAACGGAGCGTCTGAGTAAGGAAACACGGGTGACGCCGGAACTTTGAATTTCCGGGTGTCTCAAATTATAGATTCGGATCCTGCCCGCAAGAGCTTTTGAGGCCTGGGTACGTGGTAGTGGTTATGGGCTCCTTCAAGTTGTTTTGTTCATTCTGGGGAGTTTCCTAAAATATATTTTTATGTAATTAATTCTCACGACGAAGACCGGATGTTCTTTTCTTTTAAGTTTTAAAGCAATCATTTTGTTATGTTGAAAGATTGTATTTATTTTTATAATGTTTGTAGCCCGTGACTTGATAGACTTTGGCCCCCATTCTCTCCCCCCCCCCCTTTTGTCCACCAGAAAAAAAATCACGAACATTTATTTCTTGTAAATTGATAAATAAAGAAAAGAACTAAACATTTGGAGTAAAGCCAAGATACAACTTAAATATCAATATTCTCCTATATGGCACCACTTCTAAAAAGTATCTTGTCTTCAAGATGATGCGGTGATGTAAGCAAGCAGCTTAATTAGTCGTATTTGTTCAAAACCACAATTAAGAATGATATATATATATATATATATATATATATATATATATATATATATATATATATATATATATATATATATATATATATATAACATAAAGACATCCGATAGGGCAAGACGCGCTCGCTTCATTAAGTGCAGTCAATAAAGTGTGAACTCCAATCGAGCTAGAACGTAAAAGAATGCGCACATGTATCGCACATAAAAACAGATAGATTTTTTTTTACGTGACGTCCGACAAACCAAACTTCAGGTGCCGTAATCTGCAACGACATAAAATATTAGAAGCTTTGGAAATAGAAGTGTAAGAAATGTTTAGGGTGGCTTTTTTCTCCGAATAGTTTATCAATATTTAGGGGACTGTTCATATCAACCAGACTCATATAAACAAACATAGTAAAACCGGACACACTGACAAGGAAAGACAAACACAACACCGTTTCAGTCAATAGTGAGACGATGTTGCGTCTGTCCTTCTTGTTCCGTGTCTCCGGTTTTATTATGTTGCTTAATATTCACCAGCTCGCATGTGCCCTAACTCTTCTTTCATATTAACGAGTCATACCTGTCGTTTTGCTAGAGTAAGTAGCCGTGCGATTATTAAAGCAAAAATTCAATAAATTTCACAAAGATTGATGTACAACACAGACAGAGTCCACCTATTCTTTGTTTCGACGGCGCCCAATCGCTGTGAAGCACAGCGTGCGTTCCGGGTCAGGCGGGCAGATTATATTCTTCAAGAAAATCGGAGATTTTCGTCAGTCGGAGGCAACGACCTTGCTCATTCGGGGACTTTTTTGCATTTAAACTAAGCCTATTCCCGTGCACCAGTCGAATCTTTCTAGCTTTCTTCTCCTTTGCTTGTGGGCACGGCATGGCAACGTTGGCCAGCTGCAGACGGAGGCTTGCACTGAAGGTACGGATTAAGTGTTTAGGTGTGATCTTAGCTGAAACCAAGCAGAAGGATTTGCTTCCTCACTCCGGATAAATAGTAAACTGGCGAATGACTCCTCAAACTCGCTCAATTTCGTACGGCAATGGTCCTTGGTGAGGACGTTTAGCAGCGGATTCTCGTACTGCATACTGTAGGGTCGTCGTGGATGACATCGAAACGTCGTCTGACGTCAAGCGTGTTATGTGATATCGTGCCGTTTAGCGGATATATTTTCCCGCTACATTAGGAGGAAAATGTTCCCTGCCTCTACGTTACGGTGTCACCTGCTGTCACATGACGTAACTTTACTCAATAATGTCACCGAAGATATGACTTCGAGCGACACCGGTACAAGTTGAGTAACGCCATGACATGACATCGAGATGCTACGGCACGTGATTCATTAACGTCACGTAACCCTAAGACGTAACGTCGCAGTATAACGCCACGAGTCGTCGTAATTTCTGTGCAGTGTGACTGTGTGCAATCTTTGCGCGGGAGAGTTTTCAGCTCCTCGTCTGTTGCCGCACTTCATTTGTGGGTCATAACAAAAAAACGTCATATATTGTTTTTTCTCGAGATATATTTTTGGTGCCTGGACTCAGTGTTACCACGACATGTCACGCGCCGATGTTTTACGCTTCATCTTTAAACATTCAGTTTAACCTTTCGAACTAAAATTAGAGAGAAAAACTCCGCTTAATTTCAAATTATTGTAAAAAGAAAATCCGGACTCTTTTTTTTTGTATTTTAAATAAACAGCGGCGGTGGCCGAAACCCTGCACACTTTCCTGAGGAAAGTTACCCTGCCGTGTTTTTTGTTTTGAGAACAAACTTAAGTTACTAAACGCTTTTAGGGACTAAAAAAAGCGAGAAAAGCTCTCTCTTTGGTTACTCCCACCTTCTCTCCAGCGCTCGTTTTACTAAAGTGGTAAGAATAGACGGATCTGTGGCATGACCTTGACCTGCTTTTCCTAACCTGCAATAGAGAGACGAACAGGTTAACCAAGCTGATTGCTGACAGACTTGCCACTTATGTACTGCCGTCTTCAAATTTACCTGACTTATGTCAATACTACCCAGAATAATTAAAGCCTCCGCATCCCCTCCTCTGCCTTCATAAAACGTCATCACAGTCGGATCGCGCTAACTCGTCTATTGGACCCGAGTTCGACTTACGACGTGCTGATTGAACACGAGCCCCGACCGAACACTGACACAGCACTCGTGCCCAATCTCACGCCTCGATCGATCTGACTGTGATGACGGTGCCGAGGCCCTCTGCTTCTCTAGGTGGTGTTGCTTATGTCCCACTGAATTTAGCCGACGGGGTAGACGCGACACTGTGATGTCACGGGGTAGTGTGGCGTCACGGAACACCCTGATGTCACGTGTCATTGTGAACCCACGTGAGTTTGTGACGTCAGACGACGTGGTTACTTGACTCGAAATTCCCATTTAACGTGGCGAAGAAGTTCTCCCACTAAACGATTTCACAGTTTCACGCGGCCTTATGTCACGGGACGCAGTAGATACATTTCTTTTTGCTAAATTTAGCCCGTCACGACGGACACGGAAACAGACCCAGAAATTCGCTGCGAAACTTTCGCTCATAAGGCTTATGAATGTAAAATTTTCTGTCTCGAAGTCAGTGGCAGCAAGAACACACTTGCCAGATCAGTGAAAGCTAGAAGACGAGGCCCGCACTTAAGTCGTCTTTGGTAAATCGCCGAAGAGCGGCAAAGAAGCTAAACCTGGTCAAGGGCACGCAATGCTACTGTTATTTCTCGCTATATTTAGCGAGGAATCACGGAGAAAGCAGCCGGCTTTTTCTTCTCGGTTGTATTGGTGAGCGTCGCCGCAACCATTTCCTCCGTCGTTTATATTTTTCCTTCTCTTTTTTCTTATGTTTTTTGCAGGTGGCGAACCCTTCTGGATGCTTCTCAATATTCTCCTTTCCTTTTCATTTTGTTTTTAATTTTATTTCGCATTTGGGATTTAAGTTTGCGGCGGAATTAGCGGCGAAGGTATTGGCTAACCGGCAGATTCTTTTCGACCGTGACTTGCCGTGGCACTCTTCACAACTCAGGGCTACATAAATTATTAGTCTGAGCAAAACTGTCATTCTCAAATTTAAAAAAAGAATAATACAAATAAAAATATTATTATGAATAATATTAAACACTTCCTTTTTTATGCCCCAAAACAAGCATATAAGTTTTCCCTTTTACCAACTCGCCCACCTTGAAACTTTTATCACAGTTAAAATAATATATAAATATAAATTCTGTATATAAATATAATGAAAAAATCAACAAATAACTTTATCTGAGGGTCAGATTAGGAGCGGCTGACTCCAATATGCGTTCTGCTCAATTTTACTCGCGTCGTTGCTACCGTGCCTCTCAATCAAGCATCACGTCTTGCAGTGATAATAAACCAGTAAACCGCAGCAATAACGAAAGAGCTGAGCCGGAGCAAGCCAATTATCGCGACCTCCGTACGAAATACAAACACGTGCTGCAGTCGTCGGGCACGAACAAATCCGGCCACGGACAGGATCTCTAGGGCACGCCGTGCTCCCGGCATTCGATCGTCCATGACCCAGTGCTGCTGTCGGGGTTCAGAGCCTGGGGCTTTTGAGGGCACAGCTATTTTTGGGACGACCTTGAGACGTCTCGGCAGGGAAGGCTGGAAGGGGTTTCTGTCTGTAGCTTGCTCTCACGTGCAACCTGCACTGAATGATAGCAAACTGGTTCGATCTAAAAACGTCGGACATGACAAACAGCTGGCTACATTTATTCCCGGCGTCCGGGCGGTTTTGGTGATTTAAAGAGTTTGATCTTATTTATTTTAACGCGAAAGCTGTTTTCCTACTGAGACAAGGGACCAACTTGACGTCACGGGCAAATGTCACGTCAACAACAGGTGTAACGTCAGGAATAAATTTAACGCAACAAAATGACAAGTATGCCTTTTTCCTCTAATTTATCCAAGAAACGTTTTCGCTATGTTTAGTGAGGAAGTTTACCGTTGTTTCTAAATGGGAATGAAACTCTAAGATGACTGCGCCTGCACTTGAGAATCATTATTCTTGGTAAGGTAATATGGAGCTTTTAGATTTGAGAAAAGGACGCAAGCCGTAATGAGCAATTCAAATTCATTTGCGTCGCCTAAATAGGATGACACGAAGATTTAGAAACAAAAAAAGCCTTGCGCTGTCTGGTCGTGCGCGCACCTGCGTCTATTGTCGCAGGAAGATAATTATTTTTGAAAATGGGCGGAAAGCAATGATAACTAGAACAACTCACCTTGGAAACGTCCTCTTGAAGAAGGAACCCAACGTGCCCACCGGAAGGGAATCACTGCGAGCGATTCTCGATTACAGCTCTGCCCTCTAGCAGACAGCCAATTACAGCTCCGACCTTTATCAATCAGCCAATTACAGCTTTTGTATGGTTAGTACCTTGGTTAGTCGGCAGCTACGTAATCTGTTTTGAGGCACACGGTCAGCAAAACGTAACGTCGATGAGAGGGGATATCTTTGTTTGTTAGTTGTTTAACTCTTTGGTGAACTTTTTGGATCGGGCAGTTTGCGAGAACGCCGCAGAACAGTGAAAATATACTGTCCTTTCAGTTCACGTATGTCTGGTACCCAGAGCAGCCACTGCCGCAGGAACGGAGACGCAATGATTGCATCTTGCTAGGCGCTGAAGCACCTTTGAGACAGTTGTCTAGAGCAGGATTCCATCGATGTTTCCAGACTGAGTTGTTCTGGGAAGGTTGTCGGAGAGGCACTCGCCACCGGCTTGTAACATTTATTTCATACGTAGAGCCCACTAACAACGTGATTCCGATTGAACAGTTGGCTCCAGTCTGCAATCTAGGCACCGTCATGTTATTTCATCGCATCTTACACGTACAGTGCGCTACCCTACTAACAAGAGGTGTTCAACGGTATTGGCCGTTTCGTTGACGGCTGGCTGGAAGGCTGTGATCAATATTACAAGTATCACGGGACGTTTTTATGTCGGGATCAAGCCTAAAAGCAAACCTTCTATAGTTAGCAATAACCCGTAGCTAAATGTCTGTGGTCAGTTATTGGTTTTCCAGCAGATTGGTTTATTTCAGTATAATAACCTTCCTTTGCCTTGTACTTTGTTTAAAATTTATGTCGTCACTCGCTCCCGGTCCAGACTCGTCTTAATCTGCCTTTTATGATTTCTCATGGTTTTTCGAGAATGTATCAATATTTCGAAACATTCCGAGCAGCTAATGATTGAAAAATGTTTCACTTAAAATATGAAAATGTTTGTACGTAATTACTTTTTTTTATCCTAAGCTTTCGCGTCGAAAATTCAACTGTATAATATCACTCCTCCTCTTAACCTCAGAAATACGATCTGTCATAAAAAAGAGCAGACCTGAGAATCCATTTCCTCTTGGAACTCTTATGTTTCATTATCCGAGAGAGAAAATAGAACACGAAACGTTCGCATACGATTACATTTTTCCTTGAAAGGGACTTCTTTATTTTCATTGTTAGCGCTATAGCTGATGCTCCTAAAATAATGGTGGCAAAACACAAACGTCTAGCAAATAATTCTTAAAATGCCTATATATTATGAATTATTTTTTTCCGAGAAAACGTGCATGACAGTTGTCCAATCTGCTTGCCTCCAAGGAGGCTTCACCCTCTCAACACTCGATGGAAGGAGAAACGTACTTTATAATAAACAATATTTGGTTCAAATTTAAATACCATTCGTACATACATGGCGAAAAATCAAAACCAACGACAAGACATACATCCATGTCTTTTGGTTGGTCACAAAATAGTGCCGCGTGCATGACCGAGAAGTGAGGCTTCTCCGTACATCTAGAAGATTCGAGTTTATTCTTGCTCCGAGTGCAATAATATAAGATAGTCAGAATGATCTTGCCGAGTCAGTCTCGCCTTAATTCACTCACGAACATTCTAGGCTGAATATTCTAGATACCAAGTGTAGTAGATAAGGGGTCGAGCGTGGCATCGACGAACCACTCAAACTTTCCCGACGACGAAGGCAGCTGTCTCGCGGACGCGGCGACGCTCGTCTTCCTGTTTCGACGCTCATTCTTTCTTTCATTTCTGGCGCAGGTTCGCTGATTAAACTCTCCTTGGTATGCGAACGCAATAGAAGAAAAGGGTGCACGAAAACACGTCACACACTTATTGTCTCCTTTTGCGTTTGCATACCACGGTGTTTAACCAACAAGCTTTCCTAATTCTATGTATGATTAAACCCTTATTTTCAATTTACGCTCGTCGAGTCTTTTTTATTGCGTCAATATAAAACTATAAAACAAAACGTCTTAGATTCGTTTATAAGTTCGCGATGAACTTGGGCAGCGGGATGTGATCATTCTTTTATATTAAAAAGTGGTGACGATCTTGCAACTTTTTACACATTATATTTTCAACAGTTTATTTCCTAGAAACAAGGAGGAGAAGGGAGGTACAAAACAAATCAGCCATTTCAGCTTGACGAAGCCTCTATCTGCGTTCACAGATAGAGGCTTCGTCAAGATACAGACGAACGCAGATACAGACGAAGCCTCTATCTGTGTTTCTTATTAATTGGCATGTTTACATGCCAATTAATAAAAACACTTGTGCCAGACAAAATGGATTGAAAATTATTTTACATTTCCATCCTCATTCATAGAATATATCAATAGCCACCAAGAGTTCTTACAATTACTCTTGAAGATATTAAAGAAACGATGGAAGTTTACATTGTCTTCAATTTTATTTGACAAGAAGGTAGCTTGATAATTGAATTGTTGCTTGCCGCAATTATTGCTGACTTTAGGATTTTTCCATATTCCTTTCGCAGTGCACTATAAAAATACTATATTTTATTACACTTTAGCGTAGTGTATTTCACACACAGTGGTTCTGCACGCAAGTCTCGCAAGTTACCCTCAGAATTATCAAGCGTGCGAAGTATCCGTTTTTGAAGGACTCATATTTACTTGTAGTTCGTAACAGTTGTGGTACTCCATACTAACGCGCCATACGCTATTTCTGAGTAATATGAAAATATTATAATACATTTTTTTAACCATAAAGTGAGTAGTTTATGAATACTATACATACATCTTATTAATTTAGCTGGTTCTAAGCAAAGCTTTTTGTATATGCGTCGACCTGCTGAAGTATCTAGGATTTTTTTCTTGTTTTTCGCTCTGACCTGTTTTTAAGGCATTTCATCAAAATTAATAAGTAGAAAAACTTGTCTTGCTTGGTAATTGGACGGAATATTGCCGCGCGTGCAGCTGAACAAGTAGGCAGCGCAGCGGTGGCCTAACGGTTATCGTGCTTGGCTCCTACGCGAAGAGCCAGGGTTCGATTCCTGGGAGCGACGCGTCTTTTATTTATTCTTTCTACATGTCATTCTCGCAAGTTTGAGAACTTTCTCGTCTCACCGAGTTACGAATGTTCTACGCGCCTAACGTTCTAAGGCCGAATGTTCCAGAAACCTACGCCGGTACAAAAGGGCTCCGCGTGGCGAGCCGCAGTCAGTCACGCCCCAGCGTACGATCCAGTTGTTACGCCACCATCGACGCCCGCGACGCTCTACTGTTATCTTCTGTTTCTTTTGCTTTGGGCACAAGTTCGCCCCCATTAAGCATTTAGTTTCTTCAGTTATTATCGCCTCATCGATTGTCATTCGAGGCAATATTATGTATTCAGTTTTTTTATTTTTATTTTTTGCATTAAGTTGTGTTGTGTTATAGTTAAGTCAGCTTGCCGGCTTTTTCAAGTATTCGTTAAAGATTATTCTGAATGTGTTCTTAGACTACTTTAAAAAAGGCATTGGTGTCGTCTGCTTACATAATTGGTTCTGGGGAATCCTGCATTTTCGCCCTATCATTTACATTAGTAAGAAATGACAGAGTTCCTAGAATGGTTTTATGCAGTGCTCAGTATCGTACTTCTGTTGTATCAAAGGCTACTTAATTATAAATGCACATATTGTTGTAGATTCTTCAAATAACTTTCAATTATGTTTAGTTTCACGCCACGTATATCATAAGACTGAAGTTTATTCAATAATATATTGTGCTGTATTGCGCCAAATGCCTTTGTAAAGGCTAAAAACCAACCTAATGTATAAAATGTATCTTCATTATTATTTATATTTGGCCCTGTATGCAGAGCAGAGCTTGTTCTCTAGATTTATGTTTATGAAGTCAATATTGTGCCTAATTTATTATATTATACTTTCAAAGAAACGTATCTAATCTAGTATAGACATAATTTTCAAGTAGTTTTCAAACAAATTGGCAGAATCGAAATATTTTTTCGCCGCCTTTAAATATTGGGTTAACTCTAGCAATTTTAACTCGTTCGGAAATATTACTGTTTGTAGCATGATATTTGTTATGTATCACAGACTCTGACTTAATGTTTGTGAGACGTGTTTCACTGGAACATATTTAAAATCGTACATTATTGGCGACGTACAGAAACAACACTGTGAGGGAGATAGTCGAGGCAGATGAGATTAAGAAGGGTGGTGCAGCATGTGTCAGCGTGGCCTCAATTGATCTTCTTGACAAGAAACGTGCCTTCCTCAATGACGCGGCCTGGCATTGGGTTGGCTAGTGATGGGGCGATTTCAGAAACACGGATGGTATATAAGTGAAGTTTCATGTAATAAAATCAGTTATTAGTAGCGCGCTGTGGTGTCTGATTTCGTCTTTGTGTCCTTGCGTTTTGAGCACTAAAATGTATTCCAAGTTCCGAAACCAGCTAGCCCAACAGTCTACTCGAATGAAATTTAAGGTTGCTTCAGAGTTGGCTTGTCAATATAATCATCTCATACCTCCTCTCCCCACCACACACACACATTGTGGAGGGGATCCCCCATCACTTCTGTCAATCCAGAAGGGGTCCCTGCAACATTGGTGGTTGAGAACCACTGATGTAGCCGAAAAGTGAAGTCGTGCTGTCTAACGAATAATTGCGGACTACCTGCAATATACTTGCGAGTCATTTTGGTACTGAATACATGCTACTAACCGGTCATGAAAGCAAAACGGCCTCGAATGTTCGAGACGTACGATAATTTGTTTGTTCGTGACGTACGATAATTTGTTTGTTCTCGTCGCACAACAAGGGCATGACATAATCCAGTTAGAAACAGATTTCTGAGCAAATCAGGCATACACTGTGAATGCAATCGATGGACCGCTAATGTTCTGAAGAATGCTTGCATATGAGGGGAACATTCTGCCATGATGTGCACTGTGCCTACTGGTATTTCCCATATTCAGCACGAGCGTGGAAAGCGCATTCTCCATGTCTCGCGTTGTAAGCCATATTTGTTAATTTTATTTTTATTGTTATGGACTATGTTATGTACAACGCTATTCAGGCCTCTAAGCTGTTTGGGAGCACCGTGAATAATTCTAAATTTAAATGTAAGTCGAAAGGACCGTGCTGTAGTGAATGAGTGCAACATTGAAAAACATGACTGCATTTACTACCCGCTTTAAAAGTTCATGAAGGCCACTCGAAGTGTTGAACATATTGAGTCCGGAATAATCGTTTATCTGCAGTTGACTGCCCTGTAATTCTGTCCTTAAACATAACCTATATAAAATACCAATAACACAATAAATCCCTAAAAAAACTGAATTTTGTGTATAATAGAAAGTTTATAAACGTGCACTCCGGAGAACCTCGGATTCCGTGTGACATAAAGAAACGCTCCGAAAAACTCCATTTTCGTAATAAAATATTTAAAAAAGCGCTATCGGAATTTAATAAAAAATAACTTCCAAAAACGAAGAATCCTAGTTAAAACCCTAACCGACTTTGCAGCAATGCATTAGAATGTCTAAGTTGAGCTAAACTGCAAAAGTTTTAACGCCATGGAGTATTCGGTAGCTGTTCTTCAACAGCGCGTCAATAGTAAACTCTTTCTGGGAACTGCTTCGATATCTAGAGTTAAAACAACCTTGCTGCTGAAGTTCAATAGTCAATGGCTAAAGAGTTGATAGTCAGTTTTTTGTCTTCTCAGTTCTCGTCGCTCGTATCGTCTAGCGGTGTTTTCCTCAAAGGTACTTAGTGCGAACGGACAATGAACTCGCGGGAATACGAGCGCTCATTACTGCCTCATTAGTGGTAAAAGTACAGGTAAGAATTCAAACTGCTTTGACCAAAGGAACTTTCTACAACGGATAACAACGTCACCGGCTTCCGAGACCATGTAGTTTCTAGCTTTGTAAACATCCGCACAATCAATTTAACTAATGAAAACGGACTCCGGGGAGCCGGTGTGGGAAAAGAAAGCGAAAGAACTCGGCAGAAGCACGGTGCTTCATTTCTATCCGAGCGTTCTAAACTTGCTCGTCTCACCAGACTGTGTACGACTGTACGTGATCTAACAAGCTCCAATCTTTAAGTTTCCTTTTTTAACACTGTTTGACTTCTTTTATTTTGACGAGCACCGTTGTACCGCAGGGACACCCCAGCTGCATTGATCGAGACCCCGGCCTGTTGACTGGTTGAAAGAGACTCGGAGAAACTCTCCGGGTATACAGCCCTCCCTGGATAAGATGGGTGGTGGATCTGTGCGGCTTTGTCTGCTTCAGATCTTTTCAGACGTTTAATGTGCTTATGTTTACACGAGAGATTTTTTTCTTAAATTTCAGACTCAGATGTGTAGGGGAAATAAAAGTGTTGAACAATAATGTTTGGCCTATATGAATATTTGTGACGCACAATGCAGCTACTTCTAGGCCCATTCACTGCCAGAGATTTAGACAGTTCAGATGACGTAACACAAGCTCATAGATGCTCTCCTCAAATTGTGTTTCCACCGGGCTCTCAGTCATTGCAGCACGCGTTCAACAAGACTATCACACGTCACAGACATTTAACCTTCAACTCCATCATCACAGAATTATGTTCGTCTTCCGAGAAACTTTGTGCAGTTTCCTCTACACGTATAACACGTCTGTGGCGACTTACGATACTGTTCACTGTAATGGAGCCGCAACATTATTTCATAACGGCATCCAGAAATCTGTGTCACATCATGAAAAATACCTCAATCTGCCCTTTGAATGTGATCGAAAAGTACAGATGCAACAAAATTCGTGTGTGCACATTTTTGTTTGTCACATTTTTTGTTTGATTAATTTAGCTCCTTAAAAGTAGAAGTAGAAAAACAGCTTTAATATATGCAGCACATCAGTCATTTTGCCTTAAATTGTATGGTTTTCTGACACCGCAGCATCAAACAAACAAAAATATTGTTGGGCAGAGATATAAAGAGCACCATTTTAATCTCCCTCAAGGTGACATCTGATGTCCACTATGTGGATCTAGAATTCGGCAATTGCAGTATGGCTGCTATCTCTGCATGGTTATTTAACGCGCGGAATTCCGCAGTTGTCAGATCACATTGCCATACGCCGAAACAATGCTCAGTGAAACGGGCAAGGTCTGCAGACTGGGTGCCTTGGGATAAAAAATACAGATCACAGGTTGATCTCCCAAGGTGGCGTCTGTCAAGGACGCCAGTAGTGCATCTTTCCTACACTTTTAGGCGTAGATGTAAAATCTCCCACAAGTAATTGGTATGCTCACATATTGAATGTAAACTAACACTCTTAATGCATTTTAGACGACCATTAAAAATAGGTTTCGCCTCTTATCTTGCTGTGACTTACCACAGATATGCAAGCATAGGGTCGAAGTGTACCGAAAAAAAAATCTAATAAAAACTTATATTGTTCAAATTAAAAAAAAGAAACAGAAACTTGGTTTGGGCTATTCCCGCCACCACATCACAGATGATGCACAGATAGGAAAAAGTGCTGCCGACAGATGGCGTACGCCGCGTCGAGGGACGGCCGAACGATTCAGGTTATGATAGCAGACGATCCCGCAAAAGCACCCGAATTGGCCGGCGCTCCATCGACGCGGCGTGCGCCAGCTGTTGGCCGCACTTCTCCCTACGCGTGCATCGTCTGTAAAGTGGCAGTGTAGATTGCCCAAAACAGTTGTGTGTGTGTGTGTGTGTGTGTGTGTGTGTGTGTGTGTGTGTGTGCGTGTGCGTGTGTGTGTGTGTGTTTTAGCAAGTTATGCTTATTTCTTTGATTTTTTCACCAGGAATCGTACACCACCTGCTCACCCCTTTGCAGTAAACTGCAGCGCGTGATATGTTGACAAACCGATTTTTCGGGCCATCTAAAGTGGCCAAAATCGGTAGTATGCGTGTGTAGAGCGCTTTGCGCTCACGATAATGGTTGCATGTGACGTGCAACGAGTCTCTACGCATATCAAAATCCGATGACTCTGTAATGTCAAACGATCAGCGAATAATGCATTTTTTTCCCAGAAGCGGTGGATGATTTTGAGTCAGAACGTTCATAAAGGTTTAAACAGCGAAAATGACGAGGGACGAAAATCAAGCACGCATACACTGCGCTGTATGTGTGCAGCGCTGTGTTAGTTTACTTGCTAAAAGTGTGCAGCGCTGTGAATCAATCAATCAATCAATCAATCAATCAATCAATCAACTCAATCAATCAATCAATCAATCAATCAATCAATCAATCAATCAATCAATCAATCAATCAATCAATCAATCAATCGTCAATCAATCAATCAATCAATCAACCAATCTTCATTTTTGACCTATAGCCAACGGTGCCTCACACAAAAAGCTGCCAAAGGACCTTGATGGGGTCTGGGGCCTGTTTGAGTTTAGCGGCAGCAGGTCTAATTTTCCAAAAAAATAAAACACGCTAAAAATATTTACACAAAATACCAAAATCAACAATACCAATATTTACCAGAAAATACTGAGGTCGCACACAAGCGCACACATCAGGAAAGTATACGCACAGCTTGTGTTCATAATATTCTACAAAATACAACACTTTCTAAAAGAGAAGTACGTGTTAGCAAGGAGCAATGTAAATAACTACGCACAGCCATCTTTAGGTTATACAGAAGTTCAACCTTTTTGAAAAGGTTAGATATGCCATATAATAAGACGTCTTTCACATTTATTTAAAACAATGTCCGACAGGACTATAAGAAGTGCATCAATAATAATTTACTTTCCATGTTATATCTATCAATATTATTGTTAAGTAAATAGTTAAGTAATGATGGTAGACGATAAGTGACTGACTGATAAGTGTAATTAGTACGAGCTCGGGGTATGATCCTCCTTTCCAAGAGGCATGTGTTGATGCGATGAGGATGTTTGAGAGGTTCGCCATTTCACAGAAAAACAAAATATGGTCGGAAGTTGAAAAGCGGAAACTATGCAGCAGTCTATAGTCGTACATCTTTGAATGGTAATTAATTTATATTAGGCAAATGGGGGCTTTATATAAGCCATATAGCGTTCATTGGCAATGTAACAAAGCATTTTGTTTTGAAGTAACTTAAGCTTTTTAATGTTTATTTGAGTAGTCTTCCCCCATTAAGATGACAGTAACTGATGTGGGACTGAAATCGTGAAAAAGTAAATTTGTAGTTAAAAATTACTGTAAAAACAGAGCGACAATAGGAAATGACTCCAACCATTTTGGACGGCTTCTTTGCGGAGATAATCGACATGATCATTCGTCAAAAGATGCTCCAGAAAAAGTTATTTCGAGAATTTTATGACTTTTTACTAATTCAAGTGGTTTAAAACCAATTGTAATACGGTTGTCAATAGCTACAGTCTTGTTTTTCGGTCAAAAAACAATACCCTTTGTTTTCTGGATATTGATCTTAAGGCCACTGTTGGTGGACCACATAAAAAACTGGCTAAGGACATTATTTGCGTCGGCTATTAATTTTTCAGCAATCGTTTCAGCAATAAATAGGCTCGTATCTTCAGCAAATATTATATATTTTATTTGTTTATTGATGTTGGCGGTATTAATAATATTTATATTAAATAACATAGGCCCAAGAATACATGCTCTGGGGGACGCCACATCGTATTTTAAGCAAAGGCGATCCATGACCTCGGCCACAACACATTGCGCACGTTGCTCAAGATAAGAGCGGAAAAGGGATAGGATTTCGCCACGAGACACCGTATCAGTATAGTTTATTTAATAATATTTTGTGCTTGATGATATCAAATGCCTTACTAAAATCTATAAATATGCCAAGGGTAAATAATCGATTTTCTATGTTTTTTTAAAATAATTTATTTTGGCTGAAGTAATGCAGATTCCGAAGACGTTCCTTTACGGGAACCCAAATCGACAATCCGTTAACACAAAATGCTTATTAAAGAAAAAGTTTAGGCGTTTTAAAATAATCGTTTCAAGCCCATTGGAAGATGTTTGAAGTATAGAGATAGGTCTGGTAATTCGTTAGAAAATTTCTGTCTCCTCCTTTAAATACACCAGAAACTTTAGCTAGTATAAGTTTACGGGGAAGTGTTCCTGATGACGAGGCAAGGTTCAAATGTATGCTAAGCAAGGTGTGATGTCATTTAGAACAAATTCACAGGCCTAACTTGTAAGTCATTTGTATCGCAGCTTCTACTGTTGCTGAGACCCGAAAACACGTTAAATACTTCGTGCTAATCAGTCGGCGTTAGAAAAAGTGTCTTGTGTACTGTGTGTTCAATAAAGTTTGAAGCATTGACACGATGTTGTGGCGGCTTTAAATTTACAAAGGTTGTGTTAAAGAGTTCTGATAACAACGTTCCCGCTATATTTTTGCTATTGATTGAAAGTTCGCCTACATCATTACGCTGTCAACTGCTGCGTAAAACTCCATTTATGGATTTCCAAACTATTTCGGGACGTTTCCTAGAATTTCTATTAAAGAGCTGCGTATAATCACTCTTGCTTAGCATTTCGTAACTCAGATGTCAGTTGGTTTCGAAATTGCTTGAAAAATGATCAGCTTATCGGGATTTCTTGTCGATAAAAAAGACCTGTACAAATGATCCTCTTTTTTTGCTTTCTGAAGTGCACAGGTGTGATCTAGGGCTTCCGAATATTTTTAGGAACTGTTTTTGTTTCCCAGGAGAAAATTCGAGCTATAAATTTTGCTGAAGACGTCAATAAATGTGTTGTACGCTTTATCTACGCATGTTTTCGAATAAACTGGTTCCCAGTCAGTGCGGGAGATCTCTGTCCCAAACTTTTCCAATTTAAGCTCGGATATGTTTTGAAAGACATATGTAACTCTATTTGAGCTTTTACGGAAAATGCTATGGGGTACAGGATATGCATATGGGAATGTGGTCACTAATGTCAGTAGTGATTATACCAGCGTCATGAACATTTTCACAAACATTTGTAAGAAAAAGATCGAGGGCGCATGAGGAGGAAATATTTATTCTAGTGGGAGACTGCATAACATTCATGAAACAATCTGAGCTTATAATGTTATTCAATTGCGACGAAAGAGTCGAGTGTTTCAAAGTATTTTCATTGAAATCTCCTCCTAGAAAAAGGGATAAATTATTTACCGATATAAAGTCTATATATCTATTCAAAAACAAACCAAACCTATCGAAACACGCTGACGGCGGCCTATATAC
>JAZHYW010020207.1:0-13913 GCA_037355805.1 Ixodes ricinus
TTCCCATTGAAATTTTCAGAAAATCACTTATAACTTTTGATTAAGTTATCGGATCGGGCTGAAACTTTGGCTTCTGGTTGTGACCTCTAGCTCTACCTTTGGGAGGAGAATGAGCGTTCTGCGATGCGTAGTTTTTTTACGCGGACCGAAAAGTAGGGCTTACTTTTCTCGATCGGACCCTGTACATCTGAAAAAAAAAACGCAATCGGGCTATTTTTTGTTTTCTTTCTAGATTATGAAGATGTATGCTAGCTTTTAAAGCGGAGACACTAGTTTCGATGAATAATCACTGCATATAAATCTGGTTGCTTTGGTCTGAAAATTGAGCCTCGCCATTAGGTAACTTAGTTGTGGATTCCAAATTATGCTTGAATATTCTAATTTTGGGAGTATAAATGTTTTGTATGCGAGTAGTTTTGTTACAATGGGATGACTAGATCCCTACTGAAAAATCTAATTTGTTTGAGAAATTTATGTGTCCAATAAACACAGATGAATCATACAAGATATATAAGAACATATAAGAACCATGTAAAAAACTTGTAAGAAGTTTCTTGTATGTTCTTATGATTCATGTGTTTACTGGACACAAGAAATTTCTCGTACAAATGGCTTTTTCACAAAACCAAGTGTTTTTAGTGCGCTATCTGTTATTTGCTCAATCCATGATAATGAGTCTCTAAAATACACGCTCAAATATTGCTGTACGACAATGAGTGTTCTAGTGGTTGTGAAAGTAATGAGTACTGGGTTAGTGTTTTAGTGGAGGACCTAGTACGGACATCTGTTTGCACTTACGTGTGTGAATGTTCATCTGCCATAGGGAACACCATGATGATATTGTATCTAAATCGTCTTGGACAATATTGTGATCACTATAGGTGTATTAATTTTCCGGTAATTAACTCAAGCATCAGCGAAAAGTCTAATTGTCGATTTAATTGATGATTGTATGTCATTGATACCGTATTAGAAACACTAGAAACCTGAGTACACTACCCTTAGGGACACCTGATGCAAGAGCAACGGGACCCAAATTGCCAGAGAAGTATAAAAGTAATAACATTCTAAAATTGTGATGTGCTGGTTTGAAAAATGTATTGCACATAGTTTGAAACAAATATTGCACATATTTTGACAATTTTCCTAGACCTCTGATAAATCTGTATAGGTTCAGCAATTCAATGCACTATGGCTGTTCAAATATAGTACTTGTTTTGCAGCAAGCAGCCTATCTGGTTACTACATCGAAAAAACACCTGTGACCTATTTCTCGGCAATGTCATAATGTGAAAACTTATATTTGCAAAAAGAGTACCGTAGTACCCGAGCGTCGCCCCATACACTGATGTGCTTCGACAGTATCGAGTCTATGAAACGACACAGTTAGGGTGGCCATGAAACAAGTTTTGTACACAAACAGAAGTGGGCATCGGAGCTTCATATTCAACAGTAAGAGGACATTTGGGCTAGTTGGTAGTCTAACATATTGAGGTATTTAGCGCACAAGGTATAGAGAAGAAGGACAGGACAGAAAAGAGCGCTACTCACAACTACGTTTACTTATAATAAAGAAAGAGAAAGAAAAAACCCAAATAATCCGCCGCGGACTCGTGCATCTACCACAGCCGCGTGAATGATAGCGGCTAGTTCATCCAGGCTGGTGTGGGCCCTTCATTGTTTTTTCAAGGAATTCCCTTTCCTTGCTTGATAGGGTTACGGATTCAACGCTAACACAGTTCCTGTCCTCACGACGGATGTAGAAGGCCTCCAATACCTCGCGGGTCACTTTGTCTTTGTTCTTCCCCAAGATATTGGTCTCACGAAATAATGGGCTGCACGTGCATTCCCGGCAATGGAGAGGAAGATTTCCGCCCACTGTAGCCTTCAATGAGTAATCATGCTCCCGGAGTCGGTCATTGAGGCATCTGCCCGTTTGGCCTATGTAGCTCTTGCCACACGAAAGAGGTATCTTATATACGACGCCCGAAGCGCATGGAACGAATTTGTTGGCATGCTTCTTGGTACACGTGGGTTTTGTGGTACCCTCAGCATGCGCATTCACTCTAGGGCAAATTTGGCTCATTTTGTGTGGTGCTGAAAAACTACTCTAACCCCATAGCGGCTTGCGACATTTTTTAAATTATGGGAAATCCTGTGCAGGTATGGTATCACTACTGGCCTAGTTTTCTTGACACTGGTCTTGTTGGACTGGAAGCCTTTTGCCTTCTTCACCAGAGCGTTTGCCACATCAGCCAGTAGGGCTTGCGAATAGCCGGCTTTTCTTAGCCTCTCTACTTGCATAGTGAAGCTGGCTGACATAGTATGAAGACAAGACTTCCTTAGTGCCGAGCCCAGACACGTTGAAGCTTATGCCCCTCTTGATGATTTTTGAGTGCGCCGAGCCGTAGTCTAGAATGGTTTCTGTTCGTTTCGAGCCAGTCATGGGCTCCCGGATGGACACAGCCAAGCATGAGTAGTCATCGCAGGACAATGTAGGAGCGACAGATCCAAGGTGCTCTGTAGTGCGTGGACTAACCTTCAGGTTCCGCAAAAGTAGGATCAATGGGAGCGTTTAGGCCGCTTTGGTAGACTACAGTGGTCACTAATGGACTACGAATCCTGTTATCTGATAAGGAAGGACATTTTGTGGTGTTACCAGATGGCCTGTACAACGAAAGGGCCATGGCAGCAATTGAGAAAAATTTTAGACCGGTGCAAGTCGCCCTGAAGAAAACCAGAGATAAAGCAAAAATATGTGTGAGCGGCTAGCGTTAACCCAGTTAGCCGCAAGAGTTGGGAAAGCAGAGCGCTTACATCTAGAGGTCTTCTTCAGCGTAAAGACACATAAAGAGGCCTGTCCATTTAGAGCCATTGTCACAGAAAAGGGATCGTGGCAAAAGCAAGTTGCTTCCTATCTTCAAAAACAACTGTCCGCCTTAAGTATAGAGACCCCTTCCGGGTTGTCAATTCTGAGGAGATAGTGGAATATCTCCGATTAGGGATCCTGAGAAGAGAACAGCTTTCAGCATTGACGTGGAGAATCTTTTACTCCTTGCCACACGACCAGCTACTGACATCGGTGATGAAGTGTATAGAAGCCAATGGAGAGCTCGCTTTCCGAAGTTCCAGCGGAGTACCCATTGAGAGCTTTATGGAGCTGCTAGCATTTCTACCTGATGTCTATGATAGTTGGGTGGCGGGATGGGTGCTATCTGCAGAAGTCAGGAGTCTGTATCGGTTCCTGCGTTGCCCCAGTCCTTAGTGACATCTACTTGGGAGCAGTTGACTGTGCGATAGAAAGTGCGCTTGGAGGCAAAAAAGTGAACAAGGTCGCCAGGTATGTTGACGACTTCCTGGTAATTCTTGAAGGTGGCGGACGTATGGACATACAAGTAGCAGACATTATGGAGACCTTTGCTGAGTACGGAGGCGGCCTTAAGTTTACATTTGAGGTGCCCAAAGAAAACGTACTTCAATACCTGGATCTTTCGCTCCACCTGGGGGACACCCATGTTTGTTGGTCGTACAGCCCACGATCCAAGAAAGCCATTCTAGACTACGGCTCGGCGCACTCAAAAATCATCAAGAGGGGCATAGCTTCAACGTGTCTGGGCTCGGCACTAAGGAAGTCTTGTCTTCATACTATGTCAGCCAGCTTCACTATGCAAGTAGAGAGGCTAAGAAAAGCCGGCTATTCGCAAGCCCTACTGGCTGATGTGGCAAACGCTCTGGTGAAGAAGGCAAAAGGCTTCCAGTCCAACAAGACCAGTGTCAAGAAAACTAGGCCAGTAGTGATACCATACCTGCACAGGATTTCCCATAATTTAAAAAATGTCGCAAGCCGCTATGGGGTTAGAGTAGTTTTTTCAGCACCACACAAAATGAGCCAAATTTGCCCTAGAGTGAATGCGCATGCTGAGGGTACCACAAAACCCACGTGTACCAAGAAGCATGCCAACAAATTCGTTCCATGCGCTTCGGGCGTCGTATATAAGATACCTCTTTCGTGTGGCAAGAGCTACATAGGCCAAACGGGCAGATGCCTCAATGACCGACTCCGGGAGCATGATTACTCATTGAAGGCT
The DNA here is from genome assembly GCA_037355805.1 of Ixodes ricinus. Taxonomy (NCBI): domain Eukaryota; kingdom Metazoa; phylum Arthropoda; class Arachnida; order Ixodida; family Ixodidae; genus Ixodes; species Ixodes ricinus. Next base: position 4,089 of record JAZHYW010020207.1, read on the forward strand.
ACAGTGGGCGGAAATCTTCCTCTCCATTGCCGGGAATGCACGTGCAGCCCATTATTTCGTGAGACCAATATCTTGGGGAAGAACAAAGACAAAGTGACCCGCGAGGTATTGGAGGCCTTCTACATCCGTCGTGAGGACAGGAACTGTGTTAGCGTTGAATCCGTAACCCTATCAAGCAAGGAAAGGGAATTCCTTGAAAAAACAATGAAGGGCCCACACCAGCCTGGATGAACTAGCCGCTATCATTCACGCGGCTGTGGTAGATGCACGAGTCCGCGGCGGATTATTTGGGTTTTTTCTTTCTCTTTCTTTATTATAAGTAAACGTAGTTGTGAGTAGCGCTCTTTTCTGTCCTGTCCTTCTTCTCTATAACTGGTGCGCTAAATACCTCAATTTGTTCATATTCAAAGTTGCTTGCATTTACTATACAGAAGAGAGTCGTAAATAAGAAATTGGTCACCTTTGAACATTGCGAAACGAGCCTCCAGGTAGTTCTGAAAATATCCGTCTTGAGAAATATTTATCACATGCATCTTGAATGCTGTAGATTTTGTGACACCGAGACACACAATATCTGTGCAGCATGTCGGCATTTACGCTGTAGCACCACAAGATACCCAAGAGACTGCTGCAAGGACACCGACTATCTGCACACACACACACACACAGATTCACCGACTTCAGAGAAGCAGTTGCCTTTGCATGAGGATGAAGTGCAAGCATGTTTCTGGCTCTACAGGAACTGATTTGTTTGTTTAGCCTTGACCCCTTAGCTTTTATTTTTAGATTTTGCGATGGCACTTATAGTATTGTTGCCATCTTGCTACAAAGGTTTCTCAGTTGAATGTTTTCACTGCAGTCCAACACATGCTTCGGCTCGGACTCACGATGGGTTCACCATCACTGGCGTCACACATAGTATTCCTTGGTCAGAGTTCGCTTCATGACATCCGTGACGGTTGGCAGCGAGGGTCTTTGATTGCAGAGTTTCAGCTTTCCATTTCTTTTGTTTGGCATTCTTGGCATTAATGGGAAAATTCATATTGCTGCAAACCTGTCACAAGAAAATGATTGTGCATTTTCTCGTGACATGTTTTAAAATGAGCTCACTCGTATGTAAATTTTCACAGGCGTCGAAGTCGGAAGTCTTCTTTTTGGCAAGTAGTTACATTATGAGATATGTGACAAGTCGGCACTGGCTGGGCATCACCAATTGGTGAACATCATAGTCGTGTTCTACAGCATTTACACCAGGAAAAACAAGCCCTTTTATAACCGATTTTCATTGCGAGAGCAGTCTTCCTGTGCGAGCAAACTGTAGCCAACTTGTTTCGTGCTGTCTATGCGGTCTTGCATTTTTTCGCCCCTTAGGTTTTTCAAGGTCGTGTAGACTGCACGGCTAGCCACATAGCCCAGGGCCGGGAGGCTGTGTCTTATTTTGTACAGCCAAGGGCCACATTGCAGGTATTCCATATTGCAGGTAGGGGGTCAAGCATCCGCTCGCTTGGGAAGAGCTTTCTAGTTTCCATCCTTGCTAGCTGTAGTGATCGTTGAAAGCGCGCTCCTCAGCAGTATTTTGTTTTCATCTTCGTAAATGTGCCTTGTAAACACGTGATATTAGAAGCAAGCCAGTTGCCTATACATTCCAAAGCGTTCTTCAAGCTGTCAGTTTTCAGCTTGTCCCATGGATGCCGTACAGTAGCCCGAGTTCATCAAAGCAATCTCCGGGATGTGTATTTGACCGCTTCTGCAGGAAATAGAACGAAAAGGAGGAAATCATATTAATCCAAAGAAAGGTAGTATAATCGAAAATGGTTATAAAAATGCAAAAAAAAAAAAATAAAAACGACATAATATGCTTTCTTTTAAAGTGCAGCTGAAGTGGTTCGGTATTTGAGAGAACACTGGCAGTGTTTCGAATATGGTATTTTGGATCACAAACAATAAAATATTTCTTAAATTTGATGTGCCGAATGAGCTATAATAATAGTAATAATAATAATAATAATAATAATAATAATACCAATGCGTATTGCACGAGCACATAAAACCAGGTACAGAAAATAATAATAATAATAATAATAATAATAATAATAATAATAATAATAATAATAATAATAATATGCTCCATAGAGCTTCCTGGTGTGTGGTGCGATTCCTTGGGAGCCTGAAGGGGCTCCAGCTAAATTGTTAGTATATGGCTCTGGTGTATGTGATAAGTAAACTGGTCAATGAACCATATTCCGGCTTGCGTGCACTCCAAACTACAGCTCAAAGACCCGCTAAAATACAGGTTTAACTAGTTAGTTGTAGCGGATCATTTCTGCGCTCCGATGAGGATACGCAGAAACGACACAATGTACTTTTTTATATAATTGATGTGTTTGTTGCAATGGCGATAACCTATCCCTTGCATAGCTTTCGAAAACATTCCCACCTGAACTCATAAATCAAGTCATTTTTATTTAGTTCTGCACCTACAAGTAGCGCCAGCATTTGATCATGTTGCTTCCAGGCCACAACCAAATCACTCCCAAGTATGCATTCAGCGAAATGTAAAGACAAGAAACGAAACCACGATCATAAAAATTGAAAAGTTCTCACCCTGCCATGCCGTGCCGTCAAGAAGCGAGATCTTCCCATCCATTCGCTGTATAGTCCAGGCTTTCGTAGTCATCCTTGCAGAAACTCAAATATGGACACTTTCACATTCAGTTTTCCCTCAAAGCGCGGATACACGTCTGTACGGAATGACAGCACCGACAATCGTAAAGCAACGTTCACAACTTCACACACGACGCTGACGAGGCCGCTGTTGTCTTGCATTCCAAAATGTGCTCGAACTTCCGACCCTCGGCGTCCAAAAACCTACTCGCTTCTAGAGTTGTTCTAGTTGATTCCTCCAGCCTCATTGTCACGTGAGCCAACCCGCAGGAGTAGCCAAAAAAGCCGTTGAAGAAAGGAACGCGACGGACGACCGTTAAGGAGAAGGAGAAAAAAAAAACGCGACGCCGTGGCGTCTTTCTTTTTAGTTTGCGCCGCGTCAAGCGTAGAGGGAGAGGGAAAGTAAAAGAGAATGTGCATTGCAAAGAAGCCAACTGTCAAGGGAGCCTTGCGGAGAAGCGCACTACCAGCTCATCCTACTCATGCCGACGCTCCTTGAAGGAGAGAGGGAAGCGCTTCGGCTTTGTATCTAGGTGGTGTTGGTTTGGTCCACAGGTACCGCACGGCCTACGTACAAGAGATAGACGTCTCTATCGACGAATGCCTCATGCGGTTCACTGGCAAATTGTGTTGGGTGCAGTACCTCGCATCGAAGAGGTCCAGTTTTGGAATAAAATTCCTCATGTTGGGCGAGGCAACTTCAGGCTATGTATGTAACAGCATGATCTGCACTGGAAAGGGCACAGATCTCAGCACTCTTATTCCAGTTCCTCCTGAATCTTCAATGGAGAAAAGGGAGGTGCTGAAGTTGATGGAGTAACTCATTGGCAAGGGGTGCTGCGTGACCATATACAATTTTTACACATCGCCGGAGCTTGCTGATGCCCTTATCTATAATTGCACAGATGTGTATGGAACTGTGGGAGCCAACACGAAGGAGATGCCAACAGAGTTTCGCGCACCTAAGCTGAAGAAGGGTGACGCACAAGCCTACCAGCGCGGTACGTGTGTCGCTCTCCAGTGGCGAGACAAGAAAGTGGTCACTGTAATCAGCATTGTGCACAGTGCAGAAATCGAAGAATTCTCAGACACAAGAGGACGAGACGCGGTCAAGCTTAGCATCGTGTGGGATTACAACCACACCATGTGGGGAGTCGGCCAGTGCCATCAAATGCTGGCAAACTACAAGGTGTCCAAGAAACGACAAAATATCAATTACTAAAAGATATTTCGTCAGCTTGTAGATGAAGCCACATACAACTCCTTAATTCTGTACAAAAAAGACGGAGGGAAGATGCTCCACAGTGAGTACCGTCTTGCTCTTGCTGAGAGCATCCTGAACAAGTAACACGAACCCTCAAAGAAGCCTGAGCGCGGTTGTCCCTCTAGCCTGCTCGATGTTGACCGGCTTACTGGCCGCCACTTCGCCGCCTACATCCCACCAACTAAAAAAACCGAGCCAACCATAAAATGCGTCCTTCGTTGCAAGCAGAAGGACCAAAATGGAAAGAAGCTGAGAAAGGCGACAAGGTTTTGGTGCAGCAAGTGCGAGAAGGCCCTATGTGTAATTCCGTGTTTCGAGCTGTATCACATGCTCGCGAACGTTCCTTAGGGGCCCAGACAACCTTCCTTTCTATCCCGGGTTTTTTCTTCTTTTTTTAGTACGAATTAGTTGAACTTGTCCCAAAACTAAGCAAATACAATCGACTTCAATAAAATGTTTCTGTTTGCTCTGTCGTTCAGTCATGATAGGGCTTCATGCGTCGAGTAACTGAAATCATAAGATAAGAAGATGAAAAAAAGCGCGGTTTAGGGTTAAAAATCGTCAAAAATTAAAAACGGTTTTGGGTTTAAGGTTTAAAGAAGAATATAATGTCTTGCACCGTAAGTGCGAGCAAAAGCCGATGCTGCTTTCACAAGCATTTGGCATGTTGTTTGGAACCGCCCTTCGGGTTCTCGAGCGCTCGTGCATAAAGAGCGTGTTCGAGGCGTTCCGCTCGCTTTAGCTTCTATATGGCTCGCGCTCAACGTAAAGCAGAGTTTAATTAGAAGTGTATGATCGTTATTGTGATCATTTTGTGTCAGGAGTTCAATGAATGGAAGCGCAGAATAAACGTGGACGATGAAGGTGACAGAGACAAAGCGCACACTGAACTGAAGGTTTATTGAAACAAACATTGACTAATAATACCGTCTATCTGGGTGTTGGCTCAAAAAGAAAAAAAAACTATTTGTTAAGTGCAGTGATGGCGCATTAATACACAGACTCTCCCCTTGCAGTCTTATGCGGAATGCCTCATGAATTTCTCACCCTGTTTTTTTTTTTGCGTATCTGCCCAGAACTGTTGTTTTCTTCCAATTCCGGACGCCATGGGAACCTATTACAGTGCGGCGCAAGATTGCCTGGCGGGGACTGTTTCACGGACCAGGCATGATTCATGGCCCTCTCATTTATGCAACGCCCTGTTTGGGGCACATCCGATTTCCCGCAACTCATTGGTATGTTATATACCACTGACGACACACACTCCACGTATTGCTTAGCGTGTTTCTTTTGACACTCTTTACCCTCTCCCCTTTCTTTGTTTATATTTGAACATAGATGAGACAGCTTGTGTGGCGCTGAAAACACCACTGGCATTTCAAAATGAGCCGCCACTTTTTTTAGATTGTGAGATATATTTTGAATGTAAGGAATCACCGCCGGTCTAGTTAGTTGTCTGGAAGTAGTATGATCATCATCTTTTCTTTTCATCTTGGAAACAAGGTTGTCCGCTACTTCCTTAAGAAGCGATCGTGATACCCTCCGCGTTTTAGACTATTCACTTGCGTGAGGAAGCTTTCATCCGCGACATGGTGGCATAATTTTGCTAGCGCGGATCTCATTAGGCTCGCCACTGTTCCCCTTTTAACAAGTTTCGATTGCGCATAATTGAAGAACAGAACTCTTTCCTATTTCGCGGCTCATATTTCCAAGAAACATGGTCACCTTCGAAGTTGACGCTCTAATCCAAAAACTGCAGCCCTTCCTTCATCATTATTTCATGGGTGAACGTCAATCTATGTTAATTGAGGTTGGAACAATCCAACAGATCGTTGATTAACTCCATCCTAACAATAACGGACTTCGGGTCAAGCACCAAAAATAATCCACATACCGACAGATTGTGAATTCCCCCAATCTTTCAATATCTTTACGTATTCCCTTATCACATTCAGCCAAAAATATATCGCGGAGCACTGGCGCAACATGGGAGCCAATATATATGCCTCGCTTTGGAAAGTAAACACCATTCCCAAAGGACACAAGGGTTGAGTTAAGGTAGCATTCTAGTAACTCCAAAAAAGTCTCCGCACTTAGTCCGCTCGAATCTCCAAAGCTTATTTCATCGTTTTCTTTAATGCATGTTTTTACCGCTGGGAAAAGCTTGTCATGCGGGATGGAATAAAAAAGGTCCTCCACGTCAATAGAAAAACCGTCGCCAAAAATTATATGGCAGCCTCCGAGTTCCGCACCAGGAATGGGTCACTTAATTCAAGGGCGGCCATCTGCCTACTAAGGAAGCCCCCCTTCTCCCCCACTTCTTTTTGCCACATATCTCTTTCCGTTACGATCGCTCTAAACGGGCAGTTTACTTTGCGGGTCTTGGCACTAAAGAACACATCTAGACTGAGTTTTTTGGAGGCTTGTATCTTCTTCGCAAGCTGGCCCAGCTGCAGCTTGTCACACAGAACAATGGCAGACGTCTTGACTTTGCTAAGGGATATCTTGTTCACTTGCCTGAAGTTCTTGAGGATGGCGGTCTGGGAGCTTTCACCCAAGAGCCCCTTTGGCAGACCCACGAAACCGCTCTCTTTGTCCGCGGTCAGATGTTTGATTTGGTTCTCGATGAAGTATGTCACCACATCGCGTGTCCTTTTAATCTCTCTCCTGTTGTTCGGCTTTCTTCTGATGACAGCCTCTGAGATGTATCGCTAACTTTCTTCCGGAATGACTCTGTCGCCAAGGGTCCTCGCACGGCAGAGTTTCGCAAGGGGCTTAGGAGTGGGCTGGATGCTGAACTTCGGTTCAAGTTCCAGGATCTTGGTGAAATTCTTGGGTGCTTGCGCTCCTCCAAGGAAAAAAATTCGTTGGGGATGGAGCACTTGCTTTCCTTTTCCTTGGCAAAGAAACCAACAGCTTCTCCCACACGAACTCCAAGGTTTGGGACACCAGTTTGAGATGTTCCCCGTACACCTTCTCAGGTGTCCTTGCAGTGTGACTTGATTGATAACACCAAATCCTTAAGCAGTCTTGGTATCTGCCTCCTCTTTTCCAGATTTCAGATCTCAGGATTTCGCAGATTCTTTTTGCATGTCGGGCCGAGGGTAAAACGCCACCGAAGAAGGCCAGGACGTCCGGAGGATAGCTAACCGTGCGGATGGCGTAGGAATAGTGTCGAGCCCGGCAAGTGGAAGCCGCAATAAGGGTGACGTACGAGACACCCGAGAACGGATTATTGTTAGGAAATGAACTCTAGTACAACTGATAAATGGGCTAGTTAGTACATCACTGAATGGAAAGCGCCGAATAAACAAGAACGAAAAAAGGTAAAGAAACCAAGCGCATTTTAATCTAGAGGTTTATTGAGGCCTTTTTCGTCCTGGTTTATTCGGCGCTTTCCTTACAGTGATGTACCAACTAGACCATTTATCAATTCTACTACAGGAGATCAAACGCATTAGGGTATGCAACGCGTCAAGAGATTCAATATTTGTCAAGATGTCCAGTGAGTGAAGATATCAATGCCTAGTTTAAGATGAACTGGACAGGGTATTTGGTTCACCTGAAGCAAGTTAACTCTCAGATAAGGGCCATAAGTAAGAGTTTAATATCGGCTCATTTTGTTTTCTTTCTTTTGGAAACGTTGAAAAGCAAGTTTGTAAGATGTTGTTTTGAATTTACATAATAGTTTGAATTACATAATAGGTAAATCTGCACTCTGTCATATATTGCAGGGACTTTTTCACGCAGCGGTGCTTCATACGTTGCATACTGCCCGTTTAACTTCGAGGATTGCGCTGACACTTCCACAACATTTCTGAGAAGCCAATAAGCTGCGTTTCGAAGTCAAGAAAACATTGAGAGGTTATTAGATCTTATGACTTTTTTTGATATTGACTTGTTGGACATAAATGAAATGCTCCAATGAAGGTCTAAAGTTCGAACAATTCAAGTAGCTCAAAGTATCATGAGTTTCATGGCGAGTAAAAAGGTCCAACAAGTCGAGAGGTCCAACAGTCACGTGAAAACTGAGTTCAGAAGTCCAATCAGTCAAGAAATCAAAATCGTCAATTAAGATTTAATATTAAATTGTTTGAAGCATTTAGTTTTTTACTCAGTGTATCTATTGAGCGGGAATTTTCAGCTCCGCTATGGTTTGAGTTCGGCTAAAATACGACCTGTTTTAGAATACGCGGATGTTGTTTAGGACCATGCGACTAAAATAATATTGTCACGAATGACAAGTGATGAGGCGGTGAATAACTGAGTAAACTAAACGTTTAATCGGGCGAACTTGTGCCCAAACATAAAGAAGGAAACAAAAGATAACAGCAGAGCGTCGCGGGCGTTGAAGTCGGCGAAAGAGCAGAGTCGAACGCTGGGGCGAAACTGACTCGGCGTGCCAGGCGGAGCCCCTTTTGTACACGCGTGGGCTTCCGGAACATTCGGCGTAGAAGGTTCGGTTCGTAGAACATTCTAACCTCGAATTAACAAGGCGGCTCTCGATCTTACTAGAATATCACATCACAGCGTCAATAAAAATGTGTAGCCGCGGCCAGGAATCAAACCCTTGCCTTCTGCGTGGAAGACAAGCGCGATAACCGTTATGCCACGGGCGCGCTGCCTATTTGGTCAGCTGCGCCCGCGGCAATATTGAGCGACACGAGGTGGTACAGAAGAAAGCATTGCGCTTTATTTACAACGAATACAGAAGAATGAACTCGATCACAAACTTTTACAATAGGTCAAAATTAAGCTTCTTTGAACCCCACGCAAAATTAATCCCCTAAAGCTTTTGTATACCTTTTGTACATGACTCATCTCGCCTTTCATTCGACAGATTTATGCAAATTAACACATCCTGTCACACACGACATAAGCATTCCAACACGATTGTGGTATCTTACAGCAGAACCAAATTTAAAAGAAAAACTATTTTTTGTACGAATAATTACCGAATGCAATAGTCTCCCTGTAAACATTACCAATGTCTCGTCCTTTCAGGAATTTGCTTTATAGTAACCGCGTAATTTTCGGATGTGCAGTCCTAGATGCTTTTTATTTCACTAGTGTGTAATATGGTTTTCTTCTTGTGTGTTGCCCTCTGTATGCCCTCCCTGCCTTGGTTGCCAAATGGCAGCCAGTAGTATGTATAAATCAATTATATAAATAATTGATGATTTAAATATTATTTAAAAATAACTAATATAATTATGCTAGTTTAATTACTTGTTAAACCTTATTGCGCATACTTTTCTACCTTGTTTGGAGCACGATTGATATGTAAAAAGGGCTTTCCTTAGGTGCAATCAAACGATTCAAAGTGTTTCCTTTATTTTTACCCGTCCTTCCCAGTTCAGCTTGCAAACTCATTGTAAGGTTTTTTCAAAGAAATACCCTGTTCAGTGCCGAAGCGCCCTGCCAATATGCACGTCATACGTTTTGTTGTCCTTGCTACTGCCGCATCTGCTGCCACCTTATCTTTCATAAACGCGTTCAAGTAAAAGAAAAAAAGAACGCTTGAACCGTATTAAGTAAAGAACGCAACATTTCCACCTTCACTTCATTTGCCTTGCGAGGGTGTTTAATCAACACCGACTAAAACGCTCGTGGAGCGCCTTGAAGCCCGTGAAGAGTCTGTTGCTTGTTGATCCATGCGACCACAGCGCAGCGACACTTGCTATCGCTCATACACACTCCATTACACCATGTTCGTCCGCCGGCATGGCAGTTTCGTTGCTCTTTTGTTTTATTCCCTCTGATGTTTAAAAACGAGCGCTTGCTCAGAAGAGCTGGGACGTTCGGTGAAACGGTGGGGGGGGCAGTATGCTTCTCACTCAGTTCGAAATTACTCACTGTTCGTTTGGGGTGCGTAATCTCTAATAACAAAGTAGATA
>JAZHYW010020208.1:0-24827 GCA_037355805.1 Ixodes ricinus
CGTCGGGTTTGAAAACCATGTTTCGGGTCCTCACCGCTGCAAAAGCTGTGCGCTGACGTCCAGGTTCCCCGAAAAATGCTCTGTGCTACCCAGATCCTCGCGCTCCAAATCTGCGACCGGGCACTCTGTGGCTCCGTCGTCGCGAACTGCCAAGCTTTTGACTCTACCGAAAAGAGCTGCTGTTGAAAACAAATGGGCGGCGGAGCACTCGCTCGTTATATATGCGTCTCGAGCGTTCGCACGAAAATGGCTGTCGCTACTTGCAAGAAACGCGAAGCGTAATTTTTTATCGAGGGTCTTTAGATTTATTCGATGCTTCGTTCGTGCTCGAAAGTGATCCGAAGCGAGCGTCGCGTGCCTGACAGACTCCATAACGCGGCAGACGCCATTCTCGCTAACGGGGATGTGTTGCTGACGGCGCTGAGACCTCTGCTGCCGAGACTTCGCTCCGGCTGTTGACGGCTGCGCGGGGAAAGAGAAAGAGGGAAGGAGAAAAAAAAGTATACGATGTACGAAGCGCACAAAGGCATCTAGAGAGCGATTTCCTCCCAGTCACGTGACTGTCAGGCCCACCTGTGCCGTTGCAATTCTTGTTTGCGATTTTGACAACGGCGACTCGGTTCTGTCTGCGTGCCTACGCCGGTTTGTGCGCTGGAACACTCATACGCGGGCAAAGAAAATCGACTAAATAAAATATATGTGCGCGCTGAAACCCACAATGTCAACTTGCGCCATCCTCGTTGTTTACTTCTCCCCACAACGGTACATTGTATCCGCGCTTTCATCTGGTTTGGAAAACAGTAGGACATACAATCTGGGCAAGCGTTTCCACAACGAATTAAGTTTCTCGCGGATCTCCGTCCATATGCGGTGCAGGCTCTGGTGTCCTAATAGCTCACTGAAACCTTGGATTCTGGATAGAAAGCGCATGATCTATTTAACAAATGCGTCGTGCCCCCTTTTTTCGCAAGAAAAACAGGTACAAACCAAACAAATAGTGCAAAAACAAATCGAGTTTTTTATTTTGTTTTTAAAAGCTTTTCGTTAGGCATCTTGGGTTCAGTCGTTCTATTCCCACCCTTGCCCGTTTCGATCTGGATGATCATGGTACTGGCGTGTGGTCGTGTCTCACCACCGCGTGTTTCACGCTGAAGACCCGAGGAAAGGTGTGGTTCTGCACTGGCTCAATTTCTCATGTACGGCGGAGACTCTAGGCGCTCGTATGGGCTGACTTTCAAGTAAACACATAAAACAATAACTACATCAGCTTTAGACATTATGACTGTTTCTCGCTAATTCAGCAAGAATACGCATCCAAAAACAAGTACTAGAACGGACTGTATATCATAGCGGGTTTTCTTTCGTTTTTTCGAACCCATCCTGGATGTTTTTATAGTGCCAGCAGACGTCCTCACTGGAAGTCTACCGCGCGTGACGATGTCTCGGTTGGGCAAGCTTTGTAGCCGAAAGAAAAACAAATTGACACACGCTGCGTTTACCGTTTTCTTCAAAAAGCTTTTCTTTTTTTTTTTTTGTGCGTGCGTGTTTCTTGTAGGTTCTGCGCAAAGCCCCATGGCGCCTCTACCTCACTCCGAGAGTTTCGTGTAGCTTTGTGGGAGGCACGGACACGGGCCAACTAGAACCGCGGTCCCGCTGCTGTGTACATCGCACAGAGGACAGACTGCAGACAGATTCGAATGCCACGTGGGTTGAAATTAACTTGGCACGGGGCGTTCGAACCACGGATGACATGGTGTCTTTTGTATGAGCCCGGCTGTGACTGTCCTGTCGTAAAAAGGAGACCGTCTGCACGCATGATCGAAGGAAGCAAAGATGCTCCGAAGATGCTCGAGGCGCAGATAATTCTCTCCTAAATGTCTGCGGAGGACACGTGTCTCCTGGACCAGCGGCGTAGACTTTCCATTTTCCCGGAGGGGGCAGGCTGATAAGTTCTCCGGGGGGGGGGGGGGGGGTGTATTACTTTTCCGCAAGAACTGGAGATTGAGGCTAACGAGAGCACGCTGGGATTCCATGCCCCATGTATTGTGTCAATAAGCGCTTTATTACGAAGTCCCTACTCCCAGAAATTTGCTGACGGACACGATCCTGGGGGAACTAGCGCTTAACAACCCCGCTGCAAAAAAAAAAAAAAAAAAAATTCAGTTTTTTATTTTTGTGAAGAAGGAAGACCAGCGGAGCTGTACTCGATACACTGTGTGCTTCTTCTTCGTCGTCGTCTGCCTGTTTCCTATACGATGAATTCCCACCAACGCGCTTGACTATCCATTCTTTTATTATAGCTGGAAAGGTTGCCGCCATCTACGAGCGACGGCGGAAACCATACTGGTTGTGTGCTTGCCGTCGTCGCTTATAGATGGCGGTAGCTGTACAGGTAGGTTTGTGTCGACATACACGGACACGATCCTGGGGAACCTGGCCCTTAACAGCTCCGCTGTAAAAAAAAAAAAAAAAAAAAAGTCTTATGTGTATGTTTATACAGACTGAAGTTAGTCTGCCACAACGAGCGACTCGCCTCTTAGCTGAAGCTGAGCAATTTAGTTAGAGCATTATACACCCCGCGGCCTTTAACCTGCGCCATGCGTTAGTGATACACGGCCGCACGCCGGGACGATGCTCGTCCAAGATCGAAACGGGCCCGGGGGATTGAGCCCAGGATCCCTGGGTTCCGCGAGGCGAGCTTTCGCCCCACGTGCTTCGAGCTGGTGTGCGCTAGCCAACTCGGCTACCGATCCCCCAATGTCTTCTAAAGAAATCGAAACGACCGCTCCATAAGTATTGCATTCCGTGCCTTATGATCTTTTGATATAAAGGTCGCTGCCATTTTTGTTTTTCGCTTACAACTGCAAGATTGACTTCAAAACTGCCGGTGTACTCGACTTGCCCCGTATATAGCATAGGTGGTCCAATTGGATTAATTTTAATACTGCGCACAATGCGATGTACGCGTAGTACCTATGACGTGGCTAATCTGACACTGTCGCGCAGTGTATTGACTTTTATGTTGAATTATCTGACAATTCGTTGTAACATTTTTGTTACGTATTTCTTCTTTTTTTTTTACGATCTGAACAAAATTAGGAGCGGGTCAGAGTTGAACGCATAGACAGGCTGAGGCAGCGAAACGTAGGTTCAATTTTATGTTTTGGTGAAGCTGAATTCACGCGTGTTACCGCAGAAAACTTGCACCAGCGAAATACGATTCAACCTAGGGCCTTTTAACGAATGGCTCGTGTATCTGTTAGCTGTCTTTTGTTGATCAAATCTTTTAATCAAAAAGGCTGTTTCAAAGTCTTTCCTTTTCTACATTTCCTTCCACATTTGATGCATAAAAAGAAAACAAAGATTACCCGAACCAATCTTTTTTTTTCTCGCTTTTTTTGTTGCTTTATTTGGTCAAGGAGGCATTACTCCCTTCCCTGCGTTTTCATGCCCTTTCTTGTGACTTTCTCGAAGCGCCATCGTAACGCGCGGGCGTCGGCAGCTGCTATTAGACTATCCGAAACGGGTGAAAGGCCACATGGAAGGGCTCCGGCACGCTACGCTACGTAACCCACTGCATGCCACGTTGCGATAAAGTGAAGTGTGGCGCACCATTCCAACCTCTTCGTCTAAAGCCGCGGCACATGATACAAAACGGGCAGTGGTCGCCGCTTACGTGATTACAAATTATACGCGGACTGACCTTAAGACAGTTCAGAGCACCTTTTGCACGGTACATTTGAATGCTCCGAACAAAGAAATGTCTGGTACGAGCGATGTGACCGTTAGAGAGGGAAGAAAGAGGTCGCAGCCAGTGTCTGGGGGCTGTCTCTTCTCCGATGTAAGTGGCGGCGCGACCGCGCATAACGTACGTACACCCGGAGCACCCGCAAGTGGCTGTTTAGCCGGCCCGTCTCGAGCGCGGCTGTGCGCTGCTCAGACAGCCTCCTCTATTGTCCCAAAGCCTGGCAGTTCGACGACAGAGCCCGGTCGCTGATTTGGTGCGCGAGGATCCGGTAGGGGAGAGCATTTCTGGTATTCAGCGTACAGCTTCTGCAGCGGCGAGGACCCGAAACATGGTTTTCAAACCCGACGAGAAAAGAAGCGGTAGGGCGAGGAACGCGAGGACCACGAGCGGCTCGCTCAGGAGAAGTGTGTTTCGGCGTCTCGCCGCGGCGGGGCGCCCGTCACCATGGCTCTCCTCTCAACCGTTGTCTGCCGCTCTACCTTTTCAATTTCGGCGGCCGCGTCTCGTGGCAATCTGCTGCCAGGCTTTGTTAGTCAAAAGGAGACTATGGCTCAGATAGCCGCCCCCGTACGCGCACACGTGTCGGTGCGGAGAGAATTAGAAGCCAAACCAGAAAACCTTCGTGGTGACCGCTAAGCCTTCCAATCACAGATCGTCGTTCTGAAGCCCCAGCGCGCAATGGCGCCTCGTCCTCTCCCTCTCTTTCTCGGCGCACATTATTTGGTTACATTCTCGGGAACTTTACAAACATTACGGCCTATTCGTCTATTCAAAGCTATTTTTGGGGTCATTGAAGATAGTTCAATCAACGAGTAGGTGTCCTCGTCCCGTATAAATTAATTCTCACATAGTTGCTTTTCTGCCGTGCCAGCGGCTCTCGTGCGCCAATAATAATAATAATAATAATAATAAGAAAACTAATAATAATAATATAATTCATTATAATAAGGTTATTCATAGGCGTGGGCACCTGATAAATGCAACTTGTACTTTGATTTCATTTAAAAGAGATACAGTCGCATATTGTGGAAATTATAATGGAACAATGTAACTCAGTGAGACTCTCACTGAGTTACATTGGCCTTAAGCTGGTTCACGCAGCGCCGTTCGCTTACGTTGCGTTATCTTACGTGAGCTACGCCTGCTTACGCCACAATCACAGGCACATCGGAAGTTGAAGGGGCTCTGTATTTGATTAAAAACACCTTAAATCGTCTTCATTCGACCTCCAGGATCACGAATATCGCGATTATGTTTCAATTTAGTGCACGGCGGCTTCAGAAAATAATTTTCAACCTACCGCCGAAGCCTTTCCTTCTCGGAGCACTACGTCATAAAAGAAATATTCGGAATCTCCGCTCTCGCGCATCTTCAGCGCCTATCAAAGCAATGCACGCGCACTCCCGCTATTTTCAAAAGGGTCAGAAAGAGGCGTCACGACTGGTATCAGGGTGGGGGAATATACCTGGCAAGCTAGCAATTGCACGCTTTGCCCACACGAGCGGTACTTGCTTGACGGCCCAAAGATCAAGGTATGAAGTAACGACTGGTCGGTGGTTTTTCGCGTTTTGTCACGTTTAAACGCGTCTTCGGGAAAAAAACGAACGTGATATTCAGATCGACGGGACAAAAACACTCTAAACCTCACCTCTTACTCGTTTTTTTTTTCTTCAAGAATCTTTTGAAACATTTGGGACTTCGAGACAACGTAAGAAAACGGAGCTGTGTAAACCAGCTTTTAAACGGCAGCGCAGTACTCGTTTCACGTGCAAGACTTCGCAAAGATTGCTCGCGCCGTTACCGAAGAACATCGCGAGTTATCAGTGTCGTCGATACTTAGGTCCTAACTCGTTGCCCATCTATCCAGTTCATGTGCGAAATCAAGATCCTGCCTAGGCGGAAATTGCAACGCCCGCTGCGCTGCCAGCTTCGCCCGAGAGCTCCCAAGTGACAGCACCAGAAATATCTCGTAGCCTCGGCGAGAAATGTCGCTACTGCGCCGCGCGCCTTCTGACGATGTCGCGACGAAACAGCCGCTGCCGCGGCGAAGCGCGCGCTTTTTTGGAAGTGGAAACTCGGTGTAGCACGCGCCCCAACCGTACACTGCGCGTGGGGTTATTCTCAAACGCCATTATTTCGCGGTTATTTACGAGGAAGATTCGTGCTCGCTCAGAGAATCGAGCCGAGCCGCACTTTTATGGATCGATTTGAGAGACGTGCTTTAGTAGAGAAGCGCATCCCAGTCTATGAATTAGACGTACGTCCATTGTTTCGTCGAATCCGCTTCTGACGCCAGCTTTTCTCGATTGATTGACGTGTTTCCCCATCCAGAAGATACGTGCTGCGCTCTATACTCTATTTCACCTTATGGTGTACCGCAGGAAAGGCTATAAACGCGAGCTGCTTGCTCTTAGGGCATATCTCGGCGGCGCAAACTCTCATGCATTAAGGGGGATTCAACCGCTATTTATTTGTACCCTTTTCCTCATAGATGGCGCAGAATTTTTCCGGAACAAACGAGTTGCATGTTCGCAGCTGCGCATGCAGGTCGGGCGCTCGAGGTGGGCTCGGGCCACGGGCTGTTCGCCGCCGATCTCGAGCTAGATCTTCTTCGCTCTGCGTCCGCCGCTGCAGGAAGCGGCCAACAGGCGGCGCGAGATACGAGCCATGCGTAGATTACAGTGGCTTACAAAACGTAGAGTAAGCTCTGATTTCCGAATGAATTCGAAGTTCCGTCCACGTTCGAAATTATCGAAAGCACAAGGTGCGGTGTTGCGGCCGTTTGGACCACCACATTTAACACGCAAACGTTGTTTCGCAAAAAAAGAAAAAAGAAAAGAAGTTTAATCGTTAGAGCTTAACTTAAAGCTGGAAAACAAAAACAAATAAAGTGGCAGTTTTGCACTTCCTATGTCCTATATCGGCCTGCTCTTCGTCTGAATACTGGTTCGCAAACCGGCTCCCAGGATGTGTGAAGTAAAGCCCATCTATCCTGGGGCAAGTGGCGCCAATCATTTTTGTGGAAATGCTCGAGACACGTGCCGTGCGCCACTTCTGGGAAGAACTAGAGCCACTAAATGAGCTGCGCTTAGAGTATAGGCACTCTGTTCCCCAACATTGTTGTGGGCGCCGACATTTTGGTGCTTGTGCAGAGTAGACGCAACTGCCGATCGTCAAGATTCAAAAATGCGACCTCCTCAGCATTAGATTCGGTGTTAGGAAGCTAATATAATATTGCTTTGCTCTGTCGCGAACTGTTTAAACATTTGTGGAGGACGGAAAAGCGTTTCCTGTGATTTCAGATAAATCTTCAGATAACTGGCAACCATGATTTTAAGCCAGAATATGAACAAGTGTCGTTACTCCGAAGCGTAGCTTATTTAGTGGCACTATAGAAGAACATGGCGTCTGAAATCTAGCTCAGTGCTGCGCTGTTCCGCCATGATCTTCCCCAGTGCCACTAAATAAGCTACGCTTCAGGGTAACGACACTTGTCCATATTGTGGCTTAAAATCATGGCTGCCAGTTATCTGAAAATTTATCTCAAATCACAGGAAACACTTCTGCGTCCTCCACAAATGTTCAAACGCTTCGCGATAGAGCAAAGCAATATTACATGAGCTTCCTAACACCGAATCAAATGCCGAGGATGTCGCACTTTTGAATCATGACGATCGGCAGTTGCGTCTGCTCTGTACAAGCACCAAGATGGCGGCGCCCACATCAATATTGGGGAACAGAGTGCCGACCCTAAGCATAGCTCTATTAGTGACGAGGTCCACACTTCTGTGCGGCGAGGTCCACACTTATGCACGTCCAGAGGTGTGGACCTCGTCGACGAGGTCTACACTTCTGCGCGTCGAGTCAAAAGCAACAAGAAGCTACCGTTTCCCACCTGTGAACTGTACCAAGGAGTTCTCTGTCCAAGCAAGTGGCGCGGCTCTACTACTCGTCCACAATCGCGCGCCAAGTGCACAGCAGCTGACAAGATTGGCAACGGGTATGACAAGAAAGAACCTTTTCCGTCTGTCTGCCTGTCAGCGAAAAAGAACCACTCAAATACACAAAGCCATGTTGCACTCGAAGTTATCCTCGTTAATTCCATAAGTTGAAGGCGTTGCCGGCAAGTGCAGACTAAATTCATTTGATGAAATTCACGCTGTTCCGCCATGATTTTCCCTAGTGCCACTAAATAAGCTACGCTTCAGGGTAACGACACTTGTCCATATTGTGGCTTAAAATCATGGCTGCCAGTTATCTGAAAATTGTTGTGTTCCACAACCATTGTTGTGGAAACGCGCAAGACACGTGCGAGGAGCGGGTGCTCCGCTGCCATTCGCTGCCAAGGGCCGCTCATTTTTAGTACTGCGCCGACAACTGCTTCCAAGGGCCGCTCGAGACATGGGCCTCGTGCACTGGCGCATTTGACGCCACTTGCAAGAAAAAACGCAAACACATCGAAGGGCTTTAGTCCAGACCACGGTGGTCCAGACAGATAGGGGATCGGTGGCCGAGTGGGCTAGCGCACACCAGCTCGGAGCACGTGGAGCGAAAGCTCGTGCTGCTGAACCCAGGGATCCTGGGTTCAATCCCCACCTCTGCTCGTTTCGATCTGGATGAGCATCGTACCGGCGTGCGGTCGTGTATCACTACTGCGTGGTGCACGTTAAAGACCCCAGGCTAGCGGTTGCACTGCACTGGCTAAATTGCTCATCTACAGATGGGAGACTCGTCGCCCGTTGAGGCAGACCAAGTTCTAGGCTGTATAAACACACACACAACCCAATTTTTTTTCAGACATATAAAGAGGGATCGGTGGCCAAGTGCAATAAAGAAAAAAAAGGATCGGTGGCCGAGTGGGCTAGAGCACACCAGCTCGGAGCACGTGGAGCGAAAGCTCGCGCTGTATAACCCAGGGATCCTGGGTTCAATCCCTCCCCTGCCCGTTTCGATCTGGATGAGCATCGTACTGGCGTGCGGTCGTGTATCACTATTGCGTGATGCACGTTAAAGACCCCAGGCTACCGGTTGTACTGCACTGGCTAAATTGCTCACCTACAGCTGGGAGACAAGTCGCCCGTTGAGGCAGACTATGTTCTAGGCTGTATAAACATACACACACCCCAATTTGTTTCCTGACAGGTAAGGTAGCACCGCTTCATTCCACCGTTGCATAGTAAGATCACTATTGAAAGAGGTGTTCATAACAGACAATAGCATAGTGAACTCCCGAGGTTACTTATGAAGACACTAAAGTTATTTAGGGGTTCATTTGATTTTTCCTAAAAATTAGAAAAGTGAAAAAAAAAGTAACGTACGCCTCACCTTAGGTAGAAACGTATTTTCTACCTATTGATGGTCCGTTTGGTTTTCTTCGTGTTAAATTTACAAAAAAATTGTTTCGGGCGCCAAAACGCTAACGTCAAAATTCAATTTGAGTCTCAGAGTAAGCACCTGTTTGTTGGTTAAGAAAGTATATTGTAATTGTTCAAAATAATAGAAATCATGCTTCTTTTTTTGTTTTTCATATCCACTAGTCACCAAACAAGGTCTACAGAGAATGAAAATATCTGAAATAATGTTTCATAAAATAAATATTGTTCGGAATAAGTATTTTAGCCTTCTTTGCAACTGATTCAACTATTTTTTTTATTTCCAAATACATATTAGTAGCGTGCCTTCATGGGCGCTTTGTTTAGGGTGGAGACATCTGGCCTGGCCATTTTGTCCCACACTTTTCTTTTTCTTTTTTTTTGTTCAGAAGCGCCTGAAAGAGCGTGTCCCGGCACGCGTTTGTGGCGCCTGACTGTGCTATGGCGACATTTTGTTTTCGTATATTTATTTGTATTTTACCCGTGAGCGCGTGCTGTCGGCATCGGGTACTACAAAGGATGGCATCACCCTAAGCAGAAGGACATAGAGGCACCCTACATATTAGGATATCTCTGTTCAACCCTGCACGATCTTAGGGTGCTTACGAGCCACGCTTGTAGCGTATGCAAGCGTTTGACCACGCGCGCTAACATAGCACACACACAAAAAATAGAATCAACAAAAGTAATGCCTTCAGAGCCTTATCAGGCCTTTCGCTAGGAGTCATGACTAGTTACACTTTTTTGCAACGTTCAAAAAGTGCCGACCAACGGAGCCGTCAATTGTAATTTTGTTGTTTCTATGTTTATACAGCGGGAAGTTAGTCAGCTCTGAGGGCATCTGGTGTCTTCGTTGGAGATGAAAGACAGTGCAGTATACCGCTGCTTGTCTGACATCTTAAACGTGCATCACGCAATAGTAATACATGACAGCACGCCGGTACGATGCTCATCCAGATTGAAACGGGCAGAGGCAATGGATTGAATCCACGATCAGTGGGCTTTACAGCGTGAGCTTGCGCTACACGGGCTACCGATCCACGAGCAACGAGACATCGCGGTCGAATTCAAGCTCGAGAGAAAAACAACAGCAACAGCAAGAAAATCTCCGGTTTGAGGTATTTAGTACTAGTGTCGCCATCTCGTTTAATAAGTTGGAAATAAAATTAACAGGGTGATTTTATTTACACAAATACGCAAATACAACAATATTTTGCTTTCTCGTCATGGTCTTAAAATTAAGATTAGAGGCACCCCTAGTACGTACGGCCAAGCGTTTTGTCACGATTGTCTTCTAAATAATTGTATTTTCAAAAATGCCTCAAAACGCGCTAAAAACAGTCAAAACGGTCATATTTCTGGATTTTATTAAAAATCTCCAGCGCTCTAAAAGAAAAATCCAAGGGCCGTACAACCTTCATTACGTTATCATAAGTAACCCCCAAAAGAATGAATACTATCGTGCATTCCTGAAACTCAGGTTTGTGTAGCGAAATTTGCCCATTGAGTGACGAGTGGTTGAATCCCCCTTAAAGGGATGCTGAACCGATATTTGAAATCTCATAATTATTGCCCGAGCGGGCTTCACGGGATGGTACTGTACCTAAAAACGATATTCAATCCGACGGATGGTGCCCGTATTATTGTATTTGTTTGAATTAAGAGCGAATCCTCGGCCGGAAGCCGCCGGCGCTAGCAAGTCCTTCTGAGAGCAAACGTAGCGGAACTGACGTGCGCATTCTCGGCGCCCCCAGCGCCCCTGGTGCCTCCGCGCATTCTCCTCGTTCGTTGGTGCTCGCCTTGATTCTTCGCTCGGCGGCTGTTCTCAAAGCGGCTGGTACTGGTGTTTTGGAAGTTATGCCGCGGAACTGCTGGTGCTGCTGCTCTGCTGCTGCTGCGGCTGCTGCTGGCTGCTGAGGCGGCTGCTACTGCTGCTGCTGACGATGTTATACGTCGCCATACTAGTAAAGAGATCGCAAAAGGCAACGCCGAACGCCGACCAGCCGAGGTCGCGGAAATCCAAAATATGGGGCAGAGCGCAGAGCCCGCGTGGTACTATACTCTGTTTCACCTTATGATGTACCGCAGGAAAGGCTACAAGCGCAAGCTCCTTGCTCTGGGGCACATCTCGGCGGCACAAGCTCTCGCGCGTTAAGAGCAGCTTCCAACGCTATAAGCTCGCGCTTCAGCCTTCTCTGCGGTACAACATAAGGTGAAACGGAGTATAACAATAACAAACGCCACCCGGCTTAGCGCCTGGCTTGGCTTGGCTCCGTCTGTCTTTTGAGGCGAATGAGAATGCGCACGTCACGAAGCGAGCTTTCCACGACGCTCACCAGGGGTCGCGTAAAATTGTATTTTTCGTGTTTATTCATTTTTATACGCCTTCTCGCTCAAAACAACGACATTTAGAAGTAAAGGACATGCTATGTAGACCCTTGCGACCAAGAATTTCCACCCAAAGCTCATAGCGTTGGCAGCTGCCAACGCTATGAGCTGGCGCTTTCCAGCTTTCGCTGCGGTAGAACTATAAGGTGAAACGAAGTATAGTCACTGCAAGGGTGAAAAGGCGTATTTTTTCGAGTGCCTCCAGCAGGTGCTCGTTTTCTTTTCCGTGTTTTTGCTACGCGTGCACACTCGAAGCTTATGGGACGCCGAAGGGTCATCGAAGAGCTCCCGCTGTAGGCACCGAAGGACTTTTGTTCTCCTCCTGCCATTGGCTCTATCAGCGGCTATACTACAGCGTGGGCCAAATGGGTTGAACGCACTTTAAACTGACCGCATAAGTCGGTTTCTTAACTTATTGCGCTGGGATTTACCATGGAGGTGCTCGAGCTGGTGCATTCATTGACTTAGAGTAGGAATGCATAAAACCTCCGGAGTCAAAAGAAAGAAAATAAAAACTGGTTTCGTCTATGGAAAGATTATAGCTGAGCCTTTTATCTCAAAATCATCAGAAAATCGTTGTGGGCTATTCCGGCTTTTACTACGATGAAAAAAATGGTGAAATGGAAAGAAAATACATTTAGCTCACCTATTCTTCGCTTCATTTGGCTCAGAATAAGCGCCACAGTGACACATAATACTTGTTCAGTGTACATGAGAAGTATAGGGAAAACATAGTTTTTTATAATTTCAATTTTATATCCACAATTTTCTCTGTAGTAAATCCTCTCTAGTAAATCCTAGTGCGATAAGATAAGAAACCGATTTATTCGGTCGCTTTAAACTGCGTTCAATCAGTTTCGTTCACGCTGTATTCCTATGAAAGTGTACCATTTTTTAGGCGTAGTGCTCTTTGTGGACACATGAAAATATAGATTATTATGGAAAGGCAGAGGCGGGAGCGAGTTGTTTTCGACAGTGCCTTTTTTCGAACGCCGCGGTGGACGAGCGCTGCTTGGCTTGGTGGCCGTGGTTACTGGCAGTCACATCTTGCTATAACCGTAACGCAGTTACGCAAGACCTAACGCTGTTGTGTAACTAATGCGCTGCAAACGGAAAAAGGTCATAGCAAAGAAATGAAACGAATAACCTCGAATAGAAACGTAAACTCTAACCTCGCTAGCGTTTTCAGTTGCGTGAATTTGCCATGCATATATAACCGAATTCCAAACGCTATGTTCCTTTAAGCAGGTGCTCTTTGTGTCAGCGCGTGCAAGCGCAAACCGTAAACCAAGTCGATTACAATGCGTTACTATAATTCATTTCAAATTAAAAAAACAATGCGCAATTTTTTGTATTATTATTTACAATATTTGAATCAAAGCTTCGCACTTTATAGTGCTAGATCTCTTTTTTTACAGATATATAATTAGTTTTGAGATGGCTTGTTTTTTTGTATGCTATCCATTTGCAGAAAGAAAACACGTTCTCGCGCACACGTCCGGCATGGCAACACACTTTTAATAGCCTAGTAAATGTGTAACATCAACCAGCTCACCTGCCTACTTACTTTATCTTCAAAATAAACTGTTCCTTTTAAACCACCGAGTGTAAAAAAAGACATCGCGTGCGAGAAATTTTTTATTTAAAAATAATATATAATCGCAAAAACGCCATTTTCAAAGGGCTAACAAAAGTTACTTATATTTTTCGTAAATTAAAAAAAAAGATAATGTAACCAAACGTTGATAGTTACATTATAAATATTTTAAAGCATACGTATGTCAAATGTGGTAGTGATAGGACAATATTGAGAACAAAAATTAATTCTTTACAAGCTGCGAAGATGACCCAAAATTAGATACAGAGATAAACGTGTTCGAATGTTACCATGCGTAGCGACGCTCTTTCATGGAGGAAAAAATAATTTCTCGCGAATAAATCCGCGAGAAATTAAGCTACAGAAGACCGCGACGGAGAGGACACGGCTGGGCCTACTTTTCGAACGTAAATTCAGAAACGGGCAACCTCACAATTTAAAAAAACTTGCGTGCTCAAATATGGCTAAAAGTTAGGCCGTTCTGGGTTACCTTACATATGTGAAGAAGTATTTCGCTAATTTCGATACCCCGTCCTTATTATTCTTATACGTAAAATATAAAAACTCAAGTATAATAAACCACAAAAAAAAAGAGAAACCCAAAATCAAACGATAAATTTGCCCCTTCCCGACCGGCATCTTTCCCTTTAGCACGGACGGAGCCGATGCTACGAGCTGATGGGACCGACCGGACAGCGTGAAAAGCGCGCCATCGTGGCGTTCATCGTGTTTCTCTACGTATTTTTTTCTTCATCGCCGAACTGTTAAAAAACAGAAAAGGCCCCAGTGACTGGCGCTTTTGACGCTGCTTCGTAGGTTCTATTAGTTTCTAGAGCGCCGGCTGCGTCCGTAATGAAGCCGAAACGAAGTACAAGATGGCCACGTCGTCTCATGGACACTTCGTCTAGAAGCCACCGGTACAACGAGATACGGATCATTGATGTTAACATGAAAGCCGCCCCCACCTGTAGTAAGCCGCAGGCAAGGACAGAAGAGAATTCTCCGCGCCTGACCCATGTTGGAATCATGTTTCGCTCATGTATGCTTCCAGCCGGTCCGCAGACACCCTTTGTACGGTGACCGTCGTACAAGGAAGACGTCAGACTGTATTACGCCGCGCTCACGCTGCAAATTCACCATGGGAATAGACAGTCCGCTGTCGGGGGCGTCTTCCTCGGATGACGGTCACATTGGCCATACAAAATAACTTTCAGCCTTTCCGCTCGGGTGAAGAAGGAAGACCAGCGAAGCTGTACTATGGTGGGAATGAAGTGATGGCCGGCCGCAAGTCGGCAAGCCAGAGTGGAAAGGCTCGAAAGGTTGCCGCCGTCGCTCATAGATGGCGGTAGCTGTCCAGAGTTCTGTGTCATCATTTGTTTGCTGACGGACACGATCCTGGGGAAACTGGCCCTTAACAGCTCCGTTGTTAAACAGTCTGCAGAAATGTCGGGAGCATGTGCAGCACACATACTTTGAACATCCTTGAAGCGTGTCCGCAGAGGGCGAATATTGTCGAAGTGTCCTAAAAGTTGGAGGGTTCGCCGAGTCAGTCGAACCTCGGGTTATAGGACGAAAGTCGTCGAGGTCTCTGGTTCTGAGCTTGCGTCTCGTCCCCTGGCAGGTCGGGACCGGCTCAAGCTGCAGCTGTGCTCGGCGGACGAGGGGTCGCTGCCGTACCCTCGAGGCGCGGCCGCCTCGCTGGGGGACCTGTCGCCCCGCAAGAGGCGCGGAAACCTGCCCAAGGAGTCGGTCAAGATCCTCAGGATGTGGCTCTACGAGCACCGCTACAACGCCTACCCGTCCGACCAGGTGCGCATTCCTTTTTTTACCTTGGCTGCCTGCGCTTTCGGATTTCATTTTTCGGGAAATTCAGGAAATGTTTTTTTTTCTTACCTTTTTTGTTTTGTTTTTTGCTTAAAAAATTGTTTTTTTGTCGGGTTTTGTTATTTCTTGATTATCAGTCCTCTGAGAATCGAAGGTTAATTTATTCGTGTTCCCAATTTTACATGGCCAAAGAAAAAAAAAATATCCAAAGACACATTGGGAGACACAAGAACAGACTAGGACGAGAAATCATTGGGTCCTTTAGGATAGCCGGGGACGATTCGAACTATGCCTTAGGTTAACCAAGGCAGAGGTAGAGTTTCTGAGAGAAGAGTTGGAGCGGTGAGCTCATGTTGGCTCTGCGCTTTTTCGTTTTCCGGCGGTGTTTTCTTCTTCTTTTTCTAGGGGAGATAGGAATCTTTTTTTAATATTTCTTTTACTTTTAATTTGAGTTTCTTGTTTGTTTTTCTTTTTCCCTTTTTCTTTTTCGTTTTTTTCTCATTTTTTTAACGGCGTTATCTTCTTTGTTATCGCGGGTTTTCTTCCTCTGTTTCGAGGGTTGGGTTAGAGAAGCGCTGACCCATTGAGGAGGCATCATAAACGTCGGTTGCTAATTGAAAGAACTGTCCTGCCTGCGTGTGTCCGTCCCTATGTGTTTTATTCCTTCGTGTTTCAAGTTATCCAAACACAAACTTCTCCCTGCATGCAACACTGCGCGCGTTGCCTTATGGAACCTCTTTGACCACGGACAGCAGTGGTATGGTTTCGATTTCGATTGCCCCGCTGACGAAGTGTAGTGCATCTCAGCAATGCATGGAAGTGAAGTCAGCGCTCGCTTGTAGTGTACGCATTCATCTTCGTGATAGCACCCGATGAAACGTGGATCTTCAACAGCCGTAGGGACCTCCTGCCTCGACTTAGTGAAGAGTAGAGTAAGGCCTGTGCTTCCCACACCTACACTACACCACACTTCCGCTCCAGAGTGCGGCATGACCCTCCCGGATCACGGATCGGAGCTGAGGGCATTGAAACGAGGGAACAGGACAATCGGCCCAGTACAGTTCTTCTTTCTTTATTTACCTACGCTCAAACTACGGTACGCCGGGAGCACCAAAAGCACGCGCCCCAGTATTCTATCTGTATTGGTGGGAAACTCCGTGAATTTAAGGAAAATCACATAATCAAAAATACATGCACTGTATTTGGTCTTGACTGGATGTCGTGAATTGAGGTCGGCAACTCGAAACCGAAACGGTGGCCAAAAGTTATTCACGATCCTTTGCGCGGCACTACGCCGCAAGGATCGCTTCGATTTTGCGAGAGGTTTATTACTAGCGTAATGATTGCTCCGTGACGCGTGTATTGGTGATGTCTGCATATGTGTACACGGCAAGTGGTGTGTGCACTCCATGCATGTTTTATAAAAATAAAAAAGTAATGTGCATGATTATTATTTTTCCCCGAAAAAGTGGTCAATTTTCTATAGAAGGAGATACAAAAGTTGCTAGATTTTATATCTGTCTTGTATACATTTTCTA
Organism: Ixodes ricinus; assembly: GCA_037355805.1. Taxonomy (NCBI): domain Eukaryota; kingdom Metazoa; phylum Arthropoda; class Arachnida; order Ixodida; family Ixodidae; genus Ixodes; species Ixodes ricinus. Next base: position 16,468 of record JAZHYW010020208.1, read on the forward strand.
TCCGATTTATATACACTGTGCTCTATTAAGACGCTCACAAAAAAGTTTAGTCAGTTGATATAAAAGTAAATACATTTTCTTTAGAATGTCTATAGCCTCTACACACGATTCTCTATAGGATTTCTGTAGAAAGTGGATACATATTTTGTTAGGATATGTGTGGGTCTTTGTTGTGGGTACACTCGTACATCAGCCATGGGTATAGTAGATTTAACAAGAAACTTATACGAGTAGTATACGTCACAATTTCTTACACCACCATGGGTGTAAGCTATCGTAACCTTTTCCAAGTAGCGCAGTTCTTTGGGCCAAAATTAGGCTTTTGTCTGGCAATTTAGGGTCCTGAAATCTGTAAAATGCCAAAGTATACTCAAATTTTATATTTTTTTTTGACCAGAATCTGGACATTCTGGTCCTAAATTGCCAAGACAAGTATTGTACCAAAATGATTTGCTGGGCGAGTTGGATAGACATCTTGACTAAAACAGCGCAAATAATTTACGTGAGGAAGAGACGAACAGCGCTCTTTCCTTCCTGTTGTCTCTTCCTCGCGTAAATTATTTGCGCTGTTTTAGTCAAGATGCCAAGACAAGTGCCAGAGGTAGGCTTCCCTGCCTGGCAGTTTTGTTGTCACCTGACTTCTTTCGAACTGGGTTCCCGGAGGGCAGCATTAGGCTTCAGTTCTGCTTGTGCGGCTGACACCTGGCATCTCTGGCTCACGTCTGGTACTTTAAGGTGCAACCCCACCCTTGGTTAGTGTGATTCTGAACCAACAGATGGCGGTGGGATCGCCTTCAGGCCTGTACATCAATGCGAGAAATCGTGTGTGGTGGCGCTTCGATACAGTGGGGTGTTTTTCTATACCCTGAATTTGGCATCCCTGATCCCTTGCTTGTTTTTCTCTGCACGAGCTTTCTTTGGAACGCGCACGGCTGCGCCAGTTCTCGTGCAAGGGGGCCAGTTGCCTACGCTCCGAGCTCACGTCTCCAGCAAATGTGGGCAGAACAAAAGGCGAAAATCGTCCTGAGCCAAACGGCGAGGCACATGCACAACAAAACAACCGACGCGTTGAAAAATATAAAATTGCCTGTGCGCAGTTATCGGAGATTTCAGAGGCCAATTACACAAATTTCAATGTGATCAGATTCATATTGTCACGAATGAAGGTGACGAAAGGACGAACAGTGAACTGAAAAATAAAGGTTTAATTGGCGAACTCGTGCCAAACAAAATAAGTAAAGAGAAAGAGCGTCGAGGCAGCAGAAAAGCAAGCGGCGATTCGGCAGCGTAACAGAGAGCGAGAGCGAGACTGACTCGACAAGGTCGCGGGCAGCTGGTTATCTAGAAGTGCATCACTATCTCGAAAGTTCGGCAAAGAAGGTTCGAGCATCGCGTGCTCGGAGCGATGATGAACTGGCACTTCCGAGAACAAGAGAGCAGGGCAAAAGACGTCTGGTGCAAGAATGAACGCGAATCTTCTAGATGTCCGTGACCGAGCGTTGCTTTCTCGGCTCTGCGGGTGGCAATATGACGGGCCGACGACCCTTTTGTCGTGCATGTGTTTGGCTCTTTGTAGATTTCCAGGAAAACGTGATGACGTGATAGACTTGGGTTTCCGAAATTCTAGCTTGAGGAATTAACTACCTAAAAAATCAAAACAAATGAACTATTTTTTGGGCGGTCAGGTGTCTGATTTAGGTAGCTGGGTGTTTATTTTGACCAGAACCACGAGACTGAAAAATACAAAAAAATGACACTCAGGTTTAGATGTTGAGTTTGGTAAACCGAAAGTAGGACTGGTGCGGGAGTCATAATGAAAAAAAAATGCCGAGGTTAACAATTGACTCACAGCAATAAATGATAAGAAATAATTTTAATACGAATCCAGTGATAAATGCAACGAATGGCCAGGCAAAGATTCTGGGTCTGTGGATAGCTTTTGCACATAGTTTAAACAATGTACAGAGTGTCACAATAAAAAATTACGGCTTTTTTTTTATTGCAAGAATAAACATAGGCATCGCCGAACGCTCATCCTCCGACCAAAGGTAGCGCTAGAGGTCACAACCAGATGTCAAAGTTTCAGCCCGATCCGATACCTTATTCAAAATTTATAAGTGATTTTCTGAAAAGTTCAATGGGATATGGCGGCCGACAGGGTTTTCGAATACATGGGGCTCTATGGCACCAGAAACCGAAAACGGTCAAAAATGGGCTCTATTTTCCCATTGAAATTTTCAGGAAACCACTTATAACTTTTGAAAGAGGTGTCCGTTCCGGATGAAGCTTTGGCATCTGGTTGTGACCTAGCGCTACCTTTGGGCGGAGAATGAGAGCTAGGTGATGCGTAGTTTATTTTTTACAATAGAGAAAATAACCCTGTAAATTTTTGGTGACATCCTGTATTAGTTTTAATTTAGTGATTTATGCGCGCAAGTAGTAGTGTGCATAAATGAAAAAGACGCAAACGGGTAGAGTTTGGCGTTGTATAAAATATAGTGTAAGCACGCACATGGTACGCTGATTAAGAATGAAACAGCCCTACATTTTACACTAGCGTTGAGCGTATCGAAAGTTACGGGTGCATCAAAAGCTAAAGCTTGTACACATATATACTGCTCAGGCCGTTATGTTTGAATACTCATAGTACTCAGTTGGTGTAAGTTGTCTCCTGATTGCTTACAACAGAAAGAAGGAAACATTCTAACTCTGTGTTGATAGAAAAACTCCACCTGTCAATCATCTCGGCGCCGATTATGAGCATTCACTGCGTACCAACGGTCGCGTGCTTAGAATGAGATTTTCCCACGTGCTTTCATACAATCGCAATTGTTCTTGACAAACAACAATGTTTACTCAGGCAAGCGGTCACATGTGAAACTTAGAATATTTTATATTGATTGTGGCACACGTGGCAAGTTGCATAGGTTTTTTTACAATCCGCGAAATAGAATTCTCCTGGGTTACCTTGGTCTCTAATGCATGTAGCACACAAAAGAGCACGAAATGAATCGCAGTGGGAAACGAATACAATAATGACAAACGAGTGTGTAATCACGCGAAAACTGAGGGCATTGCACATATACAGAAGGTAAGCTTTGTTTCACTAAATACATTACCAGTAAAGTATTTGGTTTTATCGTGCGAGCGAAGCGGAACATACAAGTGCGAGCATAATGCCCTGAACTACACTTCCAGTGAAAAAGGTCACCATCCAAAGCATCGAGCTCGCTTTTATAGCTTTTGGTGCGCTCAAACCTTTGAAAACACAATAATAATCAATTCTAGTATTTCAATTATTTTTATTAAGTGCGCTTTTGTCTTTTGCGTTCGCGTGCCATTTTCTTAGTTATATAATATTTTTCCAGAAGTCCGACATCTATAGTCTGTTTCATCACAAGTGAGAGCCGCATAATCAAAGATGTAGACAAAAAAAAAAACGCGAACACGCGAACACACATTAAAAATTCAATGTAACGGCGCATTCAAAATTAGTTGTCAGTTTTTTAGAGAGCAGCAGTTTCGTAGGGCGACATTGTCACCCGTTGAAGATTATAAAAAGTGCAGTACAACTGTTAGCTCGGGATCTTTAACGTGCATTACGCAGTATATGTGGCAGAGGATCGCACGACGGTAGGATGCAGATGGGCGACTGAACCCAGGGTCCCTGCTAAAGCCCCTTGATAAAGGCGTTTTTTACAAGTACCGCCAACCATTGTTGTGGAAACGCACAAGACACGTGCCACGAGCGCGTGCTCCGCCGCCATTCGCTTTCAAGGGCCAGTCATTTTAGTGCTGGGCCGCCATTTACCTCCAAGGGCCGCTCGAGAGACGGGCCGCGTGCACTGGCACATTTGAGGTTACTTGAAAGACCGGCGCAAACACATCGAGGGGATTCAGTCCCTACAGGTTCTGCAGCGTGAGCTCCGTGCTTTGAACGGAGCTCGCGCTCCAGCCTTTCTCCACGTGCTCTGATCTGCGGTGCCACCACACACTCGGCCAACGATCCTCCACCGCACTTGGTTTAGCCTGTGAGCTAAATGAGCTACGCTTAGAGTATCGGCACTTTTCCCCCCGATATTGTTGTGGGCGCCGCCATCTTGGTGGTTCGTAACAAATCAAATGCAACTGCCGATCATCATGATTCAAAAGTGCGGTGTCAGGAAGCTCACGTAATATTGCTTTGCTTTGTCGCGAACTGTTTAAACATTTGTGGAGGACGGAAAGGCGTTTCCGGCGATTTCAGATAAAGCTTCAGATAACTGACAACCATCATTTCAAACACCAAGATGTGTATGAAGCGTAGCTTATTTAGTGCCTCTAGTTTAGCCCGACCGCATAGGCACAGAAAGAGAACGAACAGCTTAACGTCGCGCTCTTGGCGCTGCTTCAGAGGCTCCATCAGCCCGTAGCGTTGGCTGCGCTCAGAACTAAGGTGAAACAAAGCAAATATTCAGATCTTAGGGTTTCACAAGTCAAACCAACAAAAATCACTTAACACGCCCAAATAAAAAACAAAAAAATTGCGGGTTTATTTTGACTAACTGGAGATCATTTGACGTGCAACCGAAATCTCAGATTGGCCTCCGGCCGATATTTAAACCCGACAAATATGGATTCATGAGCCAGCGCGTTGGCTCAAAGACACTGAGACGATTTAATGTTTTGTGTTTTTTTTAAATATCATTGCCACTTAAGAGCCACCGAGGTGGTTTTTGAAACAAAATATAGTCAAACCATTCCGACAACCATAGTTTGATTGCGAAAATGATTTTTGCAAGTGATAAAAACACTAAAATGTTTGCGCATACGTGGCGGAATCTGAAATGGCAGAATGCATTTCATGGCGCCCATTTCATTTGGATCGCGTCGGGCATGTGTACCGAGGCACAGTAGAACGCGCGCAAAAGTAGCTGTGGTGCACCCGCGGCCTCGCGCTTGTTGTTGTGACATCTCTGGCTCGCTCACTGCGGGCATCCAGGCATCTGACACCCTGACATCTGGTGCTTTTTCTGTCTTTCACGTGGCGTTCCAAGCGGCACACGACGGAAAATGCACATCAAGCTGTTCTTGAACACGTGTCGCCATCTGTATTTTATCTTAAGAAACTACAACTCGCCGTAACTGAATGGGAAAAGTTTGAGGTCTTATAACATTCTTAACGTGTAATATATCAATATGGAAGTTCTGGAAAATGTAATATCGAAGGATGCTTCATACTTTAATGTCTCGTTATTTTGATTAGTAGACGTGATTCCGTTTTTATAGCGCCATAAAATAATACCATTTTAAACTTTATTTTTTATTTTAAAATATACATTATGTGTACAGTTTGTTGCTTATTTTTTAAATTTACTACATCCCAACGAACGCTCACGTAAAATATAGTGGACGATGGGGCGCTACAACTCGAGAAATAATTTTTTCAATATTAGAGACTGTGGTTTATTAAAATCTGAATAATTAACTAACAACTAAAAATAACCGTAATATCGAGACATTAAAGTATTGTTGAAAAGCAGCTCTTTGTTTTGACATTTACTTTATAATTGTAAAATACATAGAAAGAAAGTTATAAGCCATCAAAAAAGCACCAAAACGTCATGCACAGTGGGGTTGCACCTTAACTAATTATGTTCCGAACCAGAAAAAAATAAAAAGCAATAGAAAAAACACAAAAATATATATTGGTGGATCTTTAGGAATGCGTTAGCATGACCTAGAGAATTCTACACGCGTCTCCCTTGGGGAGACGCGTGTGGAGAGAGGAAAGAGGAGGAAGCAAATGAGAAAGGCAAACGGAGAAAGCCAAAACACAGAAGTGAAGGGGTCAGCTTTAGCGTTTTCCAAAAGGTGACGTGTGTGGCGTTTCCAAAGGTCATGCTAACGCGTTCCCTAACGATACACCAATGGATCTTCCCTTTATTTGTGGTAAATAACGTATGTTCATTGCCATTGATTTGCAATCGTCACCTTTCTCACCCTGATTTAATATGATCACATAAGCTCGAAGTTGTGTGCACAAGGAATGATCAGTTATTTTTTTACTATATTTCTGATTGAAAATACACCAAAGAATCCTCGTGCAACACAAGGATATCTGGTGTGTCCACTGGAAATACTGAAGTAAACAGCACGCCAGCTTGGTATGCCCATTAAAGAGTCTGATGGCCACACCAGGTAACCTGGTGGACATATAAGGTCAGCATGTTGTAGTTACTTGGTAACCTGGTGGACGAACGAGGTTGCTGGTGTGCCCATTAGATCGTGTGTAATACACACCAGGCAGTTGAGCGAACTCTCCAGCGTGGTGTGATCGGCCCTGCAGGTCATATGCCGGCACATCAGGACGGCCCGATGTGTCCATCAAGGCCAAGAATGACTCTTATATTTAAGCAAGCTTTGGCTGTGTCAGCACTGCTTGTGTCAGATGCCGTTCGGCATCAATCACAAATCGTAACACAAAAATTGTTCATGACCCACTTTTAAACTCCCCCCCCCTTCCCCCTCTTGATCACTCGTGGAAGAACCATATCCGTCTCCCGAGCGGCAACTGAGCTGGGCCGCGTTTCAAAGCGGTGCGGCGCCTGCTCGTGTCTGGCTCCGCGCCAGCTGTGCGATTCTCGTATTGGTCCCAAGCGCTGACGTCAGCACGCGTCACCCTCTACCTCTCTCCTCGCCGCCGTGGCGAGGCATTGAATCTGTGAACACGATACCTCCTCACCACCCCACTCTCCTCGCGACGTCATGTATGGCGCTGATAAATGGACGCACGGATTGACACCGGCGGATTTTCGTTAGGAGAAAAGCTTTTATTGACGGAATATGGAGAATTCTTTAGAGTGCGGTCTTCGTTGTGGCCGTGGTGGTGGCGACCTTCTTAGCCCTTTCCACCAAGGCGCGTTGCACCTCAGGGTCGGAGCGTCGGAGCGAGGTCTCCCACTCATCATGGGCTGGGATTGGTGGAAAGGGTCTTGTGGGCAAGCCCAGATTATGTGGGGAAGAGTGGATTTGTCTTCATATAGGGGGAATTCCGGAAGTGGGGTACATTGAAGGAGAAGATGTGGGTGAGGGTGGCGGGGTTGGGAGAAGTGCCCGTCTGGAGTTGGCGCCAAGTATGGGCCTGCTCCAGGGTGCGGGTCTTGTCGGCTGGCGGATAGACCTGACGGGATAAGAGGTAGTGTGTGGGGATTTGAAGGAAGCTGGATGGACGGTTCCTGGTGGATCCGGCCCCATGGAAGGGATAGAGGCTTGGCCATGCCCGGATGGTGTATCCTCGGCCTTGTTTATGGGCCGCCTCGTTTCCCTCAAGACAAGCGTGCGCGGGTGTCCAGACCAGTCTGACGGGGGCTGGGGCGGGTTTCTGTCACGAATTTTGAGCGCTGGCTTGGGAATGCGGCATGCTGCGAAATTTTGAATGGCGGTTTTAGAATCCGTGATGTTCACAAAGGGGGTTGGGATCACAGGGAAGGCGCTGCCGCATTAAAACGTGCTTTTGCTCTCTCGAGCAGGGCCTTATTAGGCCCAAGTTATGCCCCCAGTATTACCAACTTTGCAAATTAGGCGTCTCTCTAGCGTGCCGCCTGAGTTTTGTTCAGAGTGGCAGCCTCTAAAGGTGTTTGGCGTGCTTAACGCTGGGTGCGGTACTCATCCGATAAAACGGTCCGTAGCAAACTCTCCAATTTCCCGGTTCGCAGGAGAAGCTGCACCTGTCCCGAGAGGCGAACCTGTCGGTGCTGCAGGTGTGCAACTGGTTCATCAACGCCCGCCGGCGCATCCTGCCGGACATGATCCGCAAGGAGGGCCACGACCCGCACCAGTACACCATCACCCGAAAGTCGTCCTCTTCTTCGTCGTCCTGCTCATCGTCGTCCGGGAGGTCCCCGCCCAGCCAGGCGCCCCTGGCACTGCCTCCCATGCCGCCCACGGCGGCCCAGCATCAGCCTCAGCACCCATCGAGACATCACGGACTGTCGGGACACCCTCGCGACGGCCCCGACGCCGCCTCCCTGGTACGTCGATGTCTCGTTAATACGGAGTCCGTTAATACGGCTACCACACAGCATGGACGCCTTTTTGGTGGAAAGAAAGTGCCCACCTTAACGAGACATCATCTCTGTCGAGCAACATTCGAAACGCCTTTCTACCGCTTCTCACCCGGGCTGTGGACCAGGCACGTAGCCAGGATTTCGTTTCGGGAGGGGGGGGGGGGGCATGATAAAATGCTGTATGAGTGGGGAGGGGGAGAGGAGGTCCCAGCAAAATGGCTACGTGCCTGCTGTGGACGAGTGCGCAGCGTGTGTTATTCCGCAGACGACAGTTACTGCGTGCGCACGCTTACAACGCGTGCCACACAGTTC
>JAZHYW010020210.1:0-36826 GCA_037355805.1 Ixodes ricinus
GGGAGTCGCCAATTGTTCTCTGGTCAACCTTGTCGGCGTTACCCCAGCACAGGACCCACTGGGAGACAGGGTTGAGTCTTTGTGACGGAGCCACGCGGGAGGGACTCCCACTTTTCCTCTGTCCCGCCTCTCCCCAGCTGTGCTAGTTAGTTGTACATCGTTTAATTTTCCCTAGATAATTTCCACCAATCTTTCAATCGTCTCTTTGTCACTGCAATCCTTTTCTCTTCCGTCCTTCTATCGTCGTCAGTAAAACCCGGGGCCCCGGCCAAATCCGTTACCCCCTCAGGGAAAGCAGGGCGAAGCCCCGTGCACTTCAAAACCAAGTGCTCTAGTGTCTCGCTATCATTATGGCAGACGGCACATAATGTGTCCGTCTCTTGAAAGTTAGCCCTATACGTCCTCGTTCTCAAAACTCCCGTTCTTGCCTCGAACAGCAAAGCATTTCCCAGTGAATTGTTAAACAGCTTTTCCTTTCTTATTACCTGCTTTCGTGACCTGTACACTGTTAAAGCTGATTTCTCCTGCATTCTCCCCTCCCACATTTTCCTCTCTGCCTCTTTCACCCCTTTTTCACTGAAGTAGTCTGTTCAGCCCCATCACCAGTGTGTAGGTATTTAAATGTAAGCTTTCGGCTTTCGGTAAATGAAAGAACGTGGTTGTCCTGTCCTTGTCCTCCGTGTTTTATTCTTTCAATTTTATGTATTCATGTTCAACCCGCTCACCTTTACCAGTCTTTCGGGTTCGGTTTGTCCATTTTGTGTTTAAACTTTTCATGTATAAATACTTGAATACCTTCCGTGCGCACCGCGTATCAACCATTTCGGTCAGCCTTTGTTCAAATTTCAACTTACTAATTGCCTCCCTGCTCTCAAAAGACGACCATCCCATGTCCCCCTGTACTTCCTCCTTTTGTGTTTTTCCATGTGCTCCCAGCACCAATCTGCCTATGCTTCTTTGTCCACTTTGTAATCCTGATTGAACCTCAGATTTTATGCACAGTACTGCATTGCCAAAAGACAGTCCTGGTACCATCACTCCTTTCCATATACCTCTGACCACCTCATATCTGTTATAGTTCCATAGTGCCTTGAGCTTCATAATAGATGAATTTCTTTTCCCTTTTCTAATTATATTCTCCTCGTGTTCCTCTAGATATGTCCTTCCTCATTGAGCCAGACTCCCATATATTTGTGTTTTCCTACATGGTCTATTACAATGTCTTGAATCCTCAGGGGTTCCCTCTTTTCATCGTTAAACACCATTACTCCAGACTTGTCCCTACTAAAACTCATGCCCAAGGTGTCCCCTTCCTCTCCACATATTCCAGCTAGTTCCTCTAATGTATCCTGGTTATCTGCCATGAGTACTATGTCATCTGCATACATCAGACCTGGTATTACCTGTAGTACATTTCTCCCTCCTTCCATATAACTCACATCAAAACCTATGTTGCACTGCTCTAAGTTATTTTCCATTTTACTGAGATATATCATGAAGAGCAGAGGTGACAGTGGACAGCCCTGCCTAAATCCTCTTTTTATTGCTGCGGGTTGTGTAGCTTCTGCTCCCCATTTTATCACTACCTTATTGTCTGTGTACACCTGCTGAAGAAACCTAACCAAATTTGTATCTAAATTATACTCCTTCAGCTGACCCCAGAGTTTTTCCTAGTTCACATTATCCTAGGCTCCCTTGATGTCCGAATAAGCTAATTATAAAGGAGTTTGGTTCTTCATTACTATTTCTATACATTGAGTGGTGACGAATAAGTTATCTTCCAGTCTTCTATCTCTTCGGAATCCATTTTGGAGCCTGCCCAGTATTTGTATATCTTCTGTCAATTGCTCCATTCGACGCTTTACTATCTGCGTAGCTAATCTGTATAGAACTGGAGTTACCGTTATCGGGCGATGTGACTTGATGCTGTCTTTGTTTCCTTTGCCTTTATATATTAGTCTCAGTTTACTTAGTTTCCAATAATTGGGAACCTCTCCTCCCATAATTACTTGGTCAATGACATGCCGTAACTTCAATTTGCTTGTTTTTCCTAGTGTCTTTATGAGTTCCATGGGTATGTTGTCTGGGCCTGTCGCTGTACATGCTGGAACCTTATTCTCTGCCTTGTCCCATTCTTTTGTAGTCGTCTCCATCGTTACACAATTCTGTTCCTCCTCAACACTGCTGCTGACCGTGCTGTTCACTGTCTCCCTCTGCTCAAGCTGGGAGAAAGCCTCCTCGATTGCCTGCCTAATATATTCACGTGCCTCTTCCCCCTCTACTCTTCTCCCCTCCTGTGTGGTCAGTAAGTGTTGGATACCCCCTGTCTCTCTCCCCTGCGCTTTAATGTGCTCCCAAAACCTTTTTGTCGCATTCCTATCTTTTTTATTTACTTCCATCATCCACTGCACTCCTGCACTTCCAATTTTGGCCTGTATTAAAGCTGATGCTTCCCTTTTCCGCCCTTGAAAGTTCTCCCATTTTTAAGCTACTTCAGCTGGCAACGCTGCCCTTTTTTTGCCCATCCATGCTCCCTAGGTGCATCTTGGAGCCGCAATATGGCTGCTTTGACCTCCTTATCCCACCAGCTTTTCGGTTTGTGCCTTCGTTTTTGCTGTCCTCTTTGTTTAATTTGATGTTTTACTAATTCTATTTTAAAGATTCCTATTAGATCCTCATACGTCCACTCTCTTTCTGGTTGTTCCGATACTGTGTTCTCAATGCTTTTCGATACTTTTTTGTATCTGAGCTTCACTTAGTTAAGGTTTGCCCGCTCGTTCCTGGGCTTTCTGTTCTGGTTTGGATGCGCCAAATTTAATCTTAATTCGTTTGTGGTCACTCCCTAAGCTGTTTGTTCCTTACTAATCTATTTCCATACTTTCTAACCTGTCATACAGTTTGTGGGACATGAGGCAGTAGTCTATTGTTGAGTGTGAGTTGTTCCGTTCCCACGTTATTTTGCCAGTCGCATTTTACTTGTGCATTAACTAACACTAGGTCCAGGGCCTCACAGAAATATTCTAGCAGCTTTCCAGTTGTATCTGTGAATCCGTCAAACTCTTCTAAGTGGGCATTCATGTCTCCTATGATAATTATTTCCTGATTAAGACCAATTTCTCTGATATCCCTCGATATACATTTAAAGTGTTCTGTATTTTCCTCCCTTGAGTCATTTCCTGTTTTCAGGTATGCAATCCCCAGAAGAGTGTTTAGACCTGTTACCCTACCTTTCAGCCATAAATGTTCTCTGCAGCTTTCCTTCTCTCTTTCCCAGTCTTGTCCTTTATCTAACATGCCTAGACCTCCGCCTTTGCGTTCACCACCCCTCCGGTTGCATCCCATCCAGGAGTAGCCTGGTATGTACGGTGGTTCCTCCTCATCTCTAAGGTGCGTTTCTGCAACCCCATACACTGTAAAATTTTCAGCCTCTAATTGTTCACCAATCTCCTCCCACTTTATTCTGTTTCTTCCTCCCTGCATGTTTATGAACCCTATCTTGAGCTGATTTTTTCTCTTAGTTCTACGGGGCTTCCTCCTGCTCTCCCTGCAGCTCTTGCGGTACTCGCACCCAGGAGCTTCCTCCGACTCTGGTACCGGTACATATGGTACTGGTACAGCTACAATCGGTGCCCTCCGGGCTCTGTGGGTCCCCAAAAAAGCTGCAACATGCCGACCCAGCCTCTCTCCCACTCTCCTACCTGTGTTTGGACTGTAGTGGATTCCACCCCGTGTAAAAGGGCAGGAGCCATCCGCATAAACTTCCCAGTTTATCTCCTTTTACGCCGTACTCAAGTCGTCGGCTCATCCCCTTAATCACCCGGTTAGCCTCAATGACCCGCCTCTCGATGTCAAGAGACTGTCCCCGGACACGTGGGATAGTGCATATTTCCACATGCACCCTCTCACTGACCGCTCTTAGCTTACCCAGTACTGCCTCTATTTGTTTTCCCAGGTTCTGGCTCCTCCCGTTCAACACGTCGTTGAGTCCTGCGTGGATCAACACTAGGTTTTCCCCTCCATGTTGTCCCACAGTACCTCCTCTGCTTTGGCAATGGCATATACCATGTATTTTCCTGGCTGGGCCTCTACTCGCACCCTCTTGTCCTCTTTCACCTTGCCTAGCACTCCCTCTACGATCCTTGCCACGTTGGAGTCTCCCACCACCAGGACTCTCCTACTAGCCGACGGCTGCCCTCCTCCTCCTGGCACTACGTTGCTACTCCCTCCATTTACCACCGGTAGCAGGTTGGGTTCTACCAATCCAGCCGTTTCCTTCGCCTTTTGCGCGGCTTCGCTATACGTCCTAGGGACCTCCTTTGTGCCCGCACTGTTCGCTCTCTGCTTTCTGGCCCCTTGAACCATAGGCACTACCGTCGCTGTCGACTCCCTCTTCATCTCTTCCCACTGTGCTTGTAGGTCGACCCTCTTCTCGACCTCTACTCTGAGAATGCCCTGTAATTGTGCCATCATTGCTTGACCTTCCTCATTCTTCCCCTTCTCTTCTCTAATTACACCGATGTCGCGCTCCACTCTATCCTCGCACTCCTTTTCCCCCTCTTCTAGCCCCGCCTTCCACGCTACCCCCTGCCTGAGCTCCTCCACCTGCTTCTCAAGTTCTGCCCGCTTCTCCCTTTCCTCGTTAAGCTCAGCCTGCCATTTCACCTCGGGCTCACCCCTGTTCAACTCAATGACCTGTGTCTCGAGCAGGACCCGCTTTTCCCGCTCTTCCTTCAGTTCCTCCTTCATCTGCTTCGAATTTATCCTTCCACTCTCGTTCTAGCCTTATCAAGCCTTCCTCAACCTTCTGACAAAGTCGGCAAGCGTAGATACTTTTCTCTGCTTCAGCTACGCTCTCGAAGTTCGTTTCTTCCAAGTAGCACCATCGCTTGCACTCTCCGCACTCCACCATGTTCAGGTCCCCCTTGATCTTCTCTTTTCTACTCATCGCCTAGCTACTCAAAAACCCGCGCGTCTATCACAAAGAAAAAAGCCCGCCAAAATCTACGCAAAGACCGACCCTACTCTACCTTCTCATGGCCCGCCCGGCCGCCTAGGCTAACCTAAATCCCGTACCCTGCCGCTAATTAAATCTGCCTCTATTATACCATGTACGTTTTAAACACCAAAATACCAAGAAAAAAAGTACTTAGCTTCGAAAGTCGACTGCAGCTCGAAAACACATCCGCTCCCGCCGAGGCTACGACTTTGTGCAGCGTTGCCCACAGATGGTGCATTTTTTTTGTAAAATTTGCAAAGAGCGAACTTACTTGAGGAAAAAGTAAAGAAAGAAAAAGGCTTAGCTCCTATGGAAATGCGGCGAAGCCAAAGGTCTTCAAACAATACGGCGCCGTTTCGCACGGGAGACGAGAGATGGCGCAAGCGGTCGCGATGTCAACTGCGCCAACGAACGAGCATATACGTCGCCGAAGGCCAGCGTCTTTAGCAGACAATCTTTTCGACTCAAAAGCGGCGTGAGCTTTTCTGATATCTGTTGCCAATGCATTATTTTATCATCCTTATTGATAAAACATCTTGAATGGACACATAATCAATTAAAAAAATAATTTGTCGAAATATTTTTTTTCTTTTTTTTTTTTGGAGGGGGGGGTACCGATGTCGTCTGCTTTGCAGTTCCTTGTTGTTACGGCGTCTGTTTTTGTTTCTGCGACTGCCGCCACCTGAGGAACGCGCTCCGATTTTGAGTCGAAACGATCTTCTGCTAAAGACGCCGGCTTTTGGCGCCGTATGCTCGTTCGTTGGCGCAGTTGGCATCGCAATCGCTTGCGCCATCTCTTGTCTCCCGTGCGAGACGGCGCCGTATTGTTTGAAGACCTTTGGCTTCGCCGCATTTCCATAGGAGTGAGTGAAAAAATGTTTTATTTTCAGGTGGGTACCTGTTACCCTTGAAACTCGTCATTGGCTACAGGGGGAGGGGAAGGAGGGATTGGGGCTAAATGTAAATATCAAGTCCGGCGGACTTGATGTACTCTATCAGCGAGTCTAAAATTGCTTTCCTGTGCTCGGGGGTGCCGTCTGGAAGAACCCATTCCTTTAGGCAGGATGGTCTTTCTTGTGGCGGTAGAGCATCCAGAGCTAGTTTCCGCTTGATGTCACTTTTGGGACAATCCCACATGATGTGTTTAATGTCTGCCAATATTTGGCAGTGATCGCACATGTCAGTTTCGGCATCTTCCCCGTTGTTGCTTTTGCGGAATTTATACTTCAAGGCCGGTGTCATGGCGGTTCCTGTGCGCAACCTTCGTAGGCATACACGCTCCCACCGACTGTAAGATGTCGATGGAAGTGGGTGTTCATCTGGCCTGCGTAGATCGGCGAGTCTTTGGCTTCTTTCTAGTCGTTCTTGGGCTTTGATTTCCGATGGGTCGATGTCTTCTTCGATGTCTTCATCTACGACGGGGTGCACTGAGCCTTGGCCGGGTGGGACTGCCTGTAGCTTCTCCCGTGCGGCTGCATGTGCCTCGTCGTTTCCGTGGATACCTTGATGTCCGGGGATCCATCGTATCTTGATGGTACGGCCTTCAGCTCGAAGCTGTCGGGCCGTAGCCTTGATGTTTTTAACAGTTTTGCTGCGGCTATCATGTTTTTTCAATTCTCGTACGGCATCTTTAGAGTCCGTAAAGATATAAATGTTGATTTTATGTTTTTCTTGTTCTGCACTCTCGACCGCCGTCTTGATGGCGTGGAGTTCAGCCTCCTTGACGCTGGTGGTATTGCCCAGGGAGGCGGCGACTCTTCTCTGGTCGTTTGCGCAGTAATGGGCCATAGCTGTGCCTTTGTCCTCCTTGGCTGCGTCCGTGTAAATGATGACGTTAGCGTCATCTTCAAGAAGTAATTGTACCTCATCTTCGTGTTTCCTGGCAGCGCTATTTCTTCTTTTAACTTGTGTTTTTCCTTGATTTTGCGGGGTCGGTCTTGTATCAATCACTATCTCGTCTTCCCATGGTAGAGGAGGTTTCGTAAAAACTTGGTAGACCTCGTTGTTGTATCCAAGAGCTCTCAGGTTCTTTCTTCCTGGTTCAGTTTTTCCAAGCCTCAAGTTTTGACTGATTTTGTTTTCCTGTGCTATTTCTTCGATGGTGTTGAGTCCTCCGATCTCGTAGAGCGCTTCCACCTTGGTGCACCTGGGAAGCCCAGTTATTACTCTCAAGGCTTCCCTGTTGAGTGCTTTAAGTCCGTTCTTTTGAGCTCTGGTAAGACTGAGGTAGTTCATCCCATAAGTTGCCTTTGGTACAAGCAAAGCCTTGACCATGGTCCTGAGGATGTCTTCTTTAGCTCCCCAAGCTTTGCCGATGGTGCGCTTGATCATATTGAGTGCCTGTTTCCACTGACTTTTGATTTGCTGGTGCCAGCTTCCCGCCTTACCGTTTTCGTCAATCGTGATACCGAGTATCCTAATGGAGGTTTGAGATTTAATTTGCGGGCCATTGATGAGGAGCTTGATCTTGTCTCCAACCATTTCATCTCGCCCTCTGGTGTTAGATATGGCGACGTAATTTGTTTTTTCGGGTGAGGGTTGTAACCCCGTCTGTTTGGAGAAGTCCTGAATTGTGTCCAGGGCTTTCTGAAGCCTGATGACTTGCGTGGACGTGCTGCAGTTCTTTGTCCAAATAGTAATATCGTCTGCGTAAATGGTATATCCCAGGAAGGGAATTTTTCTAGGACAAGAGCAAGATCTGCCATCACCACATTAAAAAGTGTTGGCGAGATTACGGCTCCTTGCGGGACACCAATCTTGTTATCCGTCATCGGTCCTCTGGTTTGTCCTATAGCCGTTTGGTATTTTCTTTTGTCCAGAAAAGAGTGAATGAATTTCAGGAGTCTCCCTTTGATTCCTCGTTTTACTGCACCACGTATGGCAGCGTCGTGGGGCACAGAATCAAATGCTTTCTTTATATCGATCGTGACGATCAGCCGTGGATGATAGGATGGTTGTTTGGAGGTGATGTCCTTGTGAATAAGGGCCAAACTATCCTGCGTTGATAAACCTGGTCTGAAGCCGGTTTGTCTGGCGCAGTAACTGGCTTTCAATTTCGAGGAGCCATGTAATTCTCGCCAGGACCATCCTCTCCATGGTCTTGCACAAATTGGAAGTGAGGGAGATTGGTCTTAGGTTCTGGACCTAGTCGGTGAGCTTGCCTGGCTTGGGAATCGGGATAACCGTTGACAGCTTCCATTCTTCGGGCAGCTGTCCAGTCTCCCATATTTCGTTGAACCAGGCCAGCAGTTCCGTCTTCTTTTTCGTCCGGCAGGTTCTTGAGAGACGTGATGGTGATCTTATCCGGTCCGGGTGCGGTGTTCCGTGCTGATTCCAGAGCCATTATAAGTTCCCCCATGTTAAATGGGGCGTCTGCTGGTGACCAATGGTCGAGCTCAGGAATTCTTTTTTTGTAGCGTTGCTGCAGCTGTTGTGTTGTCGGTTGCTGGAAGAAGTGTTCTCCTGCCATTACTGCAAGTTCTTCTTCCGTGATACCGAGCTTAATAGCGAGATTTTGTCCAGTGCATTTGTTCTTTTTCATACCAGACATGCCTTTGTATGTCCGCCACATTCTTCTAATGCCGGTTTTTTCATTGAACGAATGGCAGGGCCGTCTCCAGATTTGCTGCTCCAGCTCCTTCGTATAACGTTTAGCTCTAGCCGTGGCGATGTTTAGTTGTATTTTGTGGCGGATGTTATACTTTGCTTTTCTATATCGCTGTTGAGCTTGAAGTCTGCTTGCCCAAAGGTTCAGCAAATGCATGTCTGGGTTGGGAGTGTCTTCTTTGACTTGGTAGGTCCTTGTCGCCACTTTGATTGCCAGTTGGATCTGATTAACGAGGGGGAGTGAGGAAGGGGCTTTTTTGATGGTATCGCGAAACGTGTCCCATCGAATGAAGGGTGCGTCTCGTCTCCGTGTGCCGTTGGTAGGGAGCTCGATCCTGATCGGCAGATGATCACTGCCCATCGCGTCTGGCAATGTTTTCCAGGAGAGTTTGATATTCTTGCTTGCCCAAGTGAGGTCGGGCGTCGTGTCTCCTTGTTTGGCATGAAGGCCGATCCTCGTTGGTATGCCGGGTTCGTTGATCAGTACTAATCCGACCTCCTTCATTTTGCACTTTAGTGTCTTTCCTCGAGCTGATGCGCGGGTATAGCCCCAGTCTTCGTGCTGAGCGTCAAAATCTCCGCTGATTATGAGTAGTTCTTTATTGGGTCTGAGGTGCGTGAGCCAGCTCATATCATCTCCGTCTTTGACGTTAGGTCGGATGCAGGTTGAAGCAATTATGAGAGGCTTTCCTTCGTATTTTATCTGCACAGCGACTACCTCTCTTGCTTCATTGCACAGGTGTGCCGATTCTATACGCGCGTGTGGAACTTGTTCCTGAACTAGAATGGCCACCTGCCCGATGATCGTTGTCACTGCATCTTTGTCATTCCTGTGGTGGACCGTTCTTGTTATGGAGGGTTCTGCGTACGTTTTGTATCCGTTAAGTATGACGTTTTCGTGGTTGGTTTCTTGGAGGAGAAGTACCGCTGGTCTTCTCTTGCCCATTCTTTCGAGTTGAAGTCTGAGCTCCGCACCTTTGTTTGCAAAACCTCTACAATAGACCGATCCACAAATTCCGCGCCATCTAGCGGCGGTAGTTCAAAACAACGCGCGGGCGCCGCTGGCAACACGCTGGCAGCCGTCGACCGCCATTGATATGGCGACAGATGGAAGCGAGTGCATAGCGATTGTGTTCCTGAAGCTGTCGTCGCCGCAGGGGTTTCCCCAGGAATTGAAATTAGGGGGGGGGGGGGGGTCTAAATTTTTAGGGGGGAGGGGTGGTATTGAGAATAGAGGAGTCGTTGTGAATTAAGAGGGTGCCTTCAGAAAAACAAGGGGGGGGCGGGGTGCGTAGGGAAATCACTGCACCGCCGTTCCGATTCTACTCGTAAGATGCGGTTTCATTGCTGACGCGTAAGCACACGCGTGAGGGATGATCGCGGAGACAAGGTGAGATGTTTTGTTTTGCTAATTAGTCTATCGTCTCATGGACTAACCACAAAGGCTGTGCTAGCGCGAGACGGTAGCCTTAACTGGCGCTCGCACTGCACGAGCGCCTCGCAGCCGCCGAGGTGTCGCTTTTAGCACGTGCGGCCAACAATAGTCCATGCTAAGGTGAGACGAAGAAAGCTCGCGAGATTACCGCTTCGTGAAAAAAGAAGCCGCGCATATGCGCGTAACATTAAACTGCGCTACACCGCTACGTTGAAGCGCGAGCTTCATTCCGTTGAACCCTGGTCAACATATTATCATTTTTATTGTTTTCTAGGGGTCGATCTTTGCTTTTCCGAGGAACACTGTTTTGCGGAAAGAATGGTTCATTGCCACAAGACGAGGTGACGGCAAGCACTTCGTCATTTCGAAGTACACAAATATGTGTTCAAGACACTTTCAAGAAAAAGACTATCTGTCAAATATCGCTTATGGTCATCGTTTCTTGAAACAAAATATTGTGCCAAGCGTGTTTGGATTTAACGTACGAAAAGACCTCTGAAGAAGGCGCCCCTTCAAAGGATGCCGCCTACACGCAAGTTTCCTACAGCGGAAAGATGATACAGGCTACACCGGCGCGAACGGCGTCGCCAGCGAAGCTTCAACAAGTGCTACTACCCTTAACGAAAGCGTCGACATTGGCGTAAACCAAATCAGCTACGCTGTCGCGATTGAGGGCAGTGCCTCCGACGAAAAAACAAGGGACGTGATCGTCGACACAATGAACGCTGCCGTCGACATTGACGAAAACGAAACCAGCTACGCTATCTCCGTTGAGGCGAGTGCTGACGTAAACAGCCATGCTGACGTGATCGCCGACACAGTGACCGCCGCCGCTGGCATTGATGGGACCTGCGACTTGATAACTCACATCGACAACGCCGCTAATGAACACGGCACTGAAATCTTCTTCACTAACACGGCCGCTCATGCCATACGACTCACGAGGCAACGACTGCGACGGTCGCCATATCAATGGCCGCTCCCCCCGTTACCCCTCCGAACCAGCGTTGCCTGTCGTACTTCACAAGACCGCCAAAACTAGCGTCTCACAGTTGCCGGAAGCAATTTCAGGAAGGGTCTATTCCAATAAAGAATCCAAGGGTGTACCTTTGTATTGTGGTAGTTTGAGCCGTCCGGTTTCATATTTACTGTGGTGAGTGCTTGGCAGTGAGGTATTTGTCGAATTTCTCGCCGATGTAGTTAACCTTGGTGAGGATCTCAAATGCTAGAGATTCTAGTTGTTCTATTCGGCTCGTGTTGGTCTGGACGTTTGCAAATCCTTGCTCAACCCTTCGGCTCAGTGCCTCGAACCTTGCTTCCCAATCGATTTGCATTTTTGGTGTAATATTTGAAAGGAGTGAGGTCGGGCTCTGTTGCCCCGGCTGCCGTTGTTGCGCGTTTTCCGTTGGTGTGGAGGTTGTTGAGTAGAATAAGTGGGCCGGATCGGTTGCTTGTTGATTAGGTCTTACTATGTTAGCCCACGAATTGTCCGAGAGAGTCTTCGTCGGTGTTGAAGATGTCTGTGTAAATACACTTTGCGAAAACTGCGAGGTCATACCTCCTCTCATGGCAGATCTCTTACTTCGGTTATTTCTTCGAGTGTTGTTTCTCGGTGGAATTTTTCTTTTCGGGCAGTCGTTGCTCGTGGCAATGTGCGGTCCCTCGCAGTTCACGCACCTTGGTGTGGCCTGGCATTCCTCAACTTCTCCATGTTCATGCCCGCATGATCCGCATCGTTTGATCTTTGATGGGCATACATCAGACTTGTGGCCGAGTTGGTGACACCCGTAGCAGACCAGTGGTCTTGGCCTGTATTCTGACACCTTGTAGACCTCAAAGACGTAGCGGACATGTCGGGGCACTGTTTTGCCTTCGAAGGTCACAAGAATGGTCTTTTGCTTGATGCCCAGGGCTCGTGCTGCGACAATCTTGTGCGTGTTGCAGCTAAGCTCGTTTACGAGAGTTGCTGGGTCATCGTGTGGTGAATTAAGGTATATCACCCCTCGCACTTCATTTGAGCCCATCGCCTTGTAGGGTTGCACAGCTAGTGGGCCATGTTGTTCGTTTGGGATTTCCGTGATCTCCAGGAACTTGGAAACGAGCGAGCTGTTCCTAGTGGTGATGGCAATAGTGTTCGCTTTTCCGTGTCTGTGCAAGGTGAACTCGTCGACGTTGCTTACCCCGATCTTCTCGATGGCGGTGCGGAGTTCTTTTGTCGAGAAGTCCTCGATGTTATGTTTGCAAACAGGGCGGAGAACAACCGTCTGGGTTGGTGGTTTTGGAACATTTTTGTCGAAAGACTCACGTTGGTCTGCTGCCACCTGGTCGTGTTTTCGCTTTCGTCGTACTGTCTGCCAGCCATCGTCGTTCTTATCGTCGATGATGGGGCGATGTTGTTCTTCGCGTGTTTGGTGCAAGCTACTTTGAAGAGTAGGAAAGTCTTCTTCATTCATGGCAGAGACTTCGTCACAAAGAGGTGTCGTTTCGGTCTGGCTTTCTTTGGAGCCATTGTTCTCTTCGTTGTTTGAGAGTAGTGATTGGAGTTTCTCCCGCTGCTCCATGCATTTTCTCAGGAATGCTTGGTTAGCCATGCAGGTGTTGACCCAATCCTTGTTGGTACTGCACTTCAGGAAGTATCCTGCGTCCATGACGATGTTCCGTTGTAAAACGGCGGTCGAGGACGCCTGGCTTTCAATGCTTCCTTGAATCGCTTGGGCGAGAGCAGCGGTAGGCTTAGCCGCTCCGCCTCCGGTATGCATTTTCTGACCCTTGAAAACCCCTCCAAGGGTCGCTTGGCGTGTCGGTTGGTTAGGTGACGTGTCCTTGTCGCTCGTCGGTACCCATGGCGGCTGCGATGAGGTGCCAGGAACCTTTCGTATCGGTGCAATGATCGAACCTTGGAAGGAAGCTCACGAGCAAACGTCTGGTCTCCTCGAGAGCTGAGGCATGCCCTATTGAAAAATATTTTTTACCGGAATGTCATTTCCAGTAAAAGTCTATTTTACTGGATTATGGGACTGTTTTCACTTCCAGTAAAGCCGTAGGGTACTGGAATGTCACCGGATATTTACTGGAATGTCAGCAATTGTTTTACAAGAATGTTACCGGTTTTTTACCCGAATGTCACCGGACTTCTACCGGAAGTTTATTTCCAGTAAAAATCTATTTTACTGGATTATGGTACTCCTTTCGCTTCCAGTAAAGCCACAATTTACCAGAAGATAACCAGATAATAATATCTTTATTATCTTTGAAAAAATACACGTGTGCGTGCTGGCCCACGAAAGCAAAGATGCTTGTATGCGAGACCAGGCAGCCAATAAAATACCGTGACACAGTGAACACTGGAGAAACAAAACAAACAAACAACAATAATGTAGGAATGTGGACAACGAATACGCACTAAGTAATTATATAATTATTATTGCGCGAGCGTGAGGCACCATTCTCTTACATTCTGTTTTACCGCACGAAAGGATGATATGTTCAGCAAAGACTCGGCAAACTGTTGAAGATTGGCCGGAATTCACCGTGTTTTTCTTCTTTTTTCGGAAGTCAACGGTTAGGAGAAAGCCTCGTGAACCGTGGTTGGTGTATGTTTACCAGATGCTGGACGATTCGGTAACAATTAAAGTGGTTAGTCCACATAGACCTGAAGGTTTTATGTATCTATTTAACCGGGTCGATACCAGTGAAACAATTTGCACAGCTGTAGACAAAAGCAATCAGACCAAATAGGAACAACCGAGTTCTTTGTCGCAAAAGATATCTTTCAAGGTACTCACAATGCCGCTGGGTAAATTCCTAGACGTACGGTAATAAAACCGCGCAGGTGCACCACACAGACACACACACGTATGCTCTCAGTAGCACGTTTAGCAAAAACCACGAACGCGCGAAACGAACATCCGCCGCCGTTGAGAACTCACGGGCACAGATCACGATGTCGTCCCTGATGTCGTCGCCGCGGGTGCACCAGGCGTCAGTAGCACGCTTAGCGAAAACCACGAACGCGCGAAACGAACCTCCGCCGCCGTTGAGAAATCCCGAGCACACACGATGTCGTCCCTGATGCCGCCGCCGCGGGTGCACAAGGCGTCAGTCGCACGCTTAGCGTAAACCACGAACGCGCGAAACGAACATCCGCCGACGTTGAGAAATCTTGGGCACAGTCTTTTTCGCTCGCTGGATGCTTCTGAAGCCGGACGGACAAAGAGGCGTAAGAAACAGGTCGCTGAAAGATATTTTCTTTTCATCTGCACACGCAGCTGCTCTGGAAGATACAGGTCGCACACATGAAACGAGAATCCGAGACTGAGCGTTCGTTCCTGGCCGGCCGTTGCTCGATGACGGACAAAGAAGCCGGTTTTCTTAAAAAAAAAAAATCAGCAAAACGATCTTCTTGCATTTTTTCCACGACCCAATGCGAGGGAGAGATGGCGCGTGGGGACTCGTCCTTGGTGCGAGGCACCAAGGACGCCCAGTTCCCGGCTCGCCTCGGCTTCCCCTCCCCTCGCGTCGGCTTTGAGTGAAGTTCGGTAAACAGGGAAGCGAGTCACCCGTTTCGGGTAAGATTAAAACCGGGTCGTCTGGGAAACGAAAGTGGCTGCCGGTGACATTCCAGCGAAATCTGGAAACCCGATGCCAATGAAATTTCAGCGAAATCTGTTTGCCGGCAAATAATTTCGCACAGACTGCAGGTAAACAAACTGGTTTCGGATGAAAACGGGTGAAAGCGCCCACCTTTTTGGATCGTCAAAACAGTTCGCTGCACGAACTTCTTGAGGGCTGCAACGTCGTCCCGAGCTAAAACTCGCACTCACGAGAATGCCACCCGAGTGGTCTCGTACCTGCTGTGGCCCCGACTTTTGCCTGTCACAAATAGCAAGTTGCCGGTGATCGCTGCTCACCTTTTTGGATCGTCAAAACAGTTCGCTGCACGCACTTCTTTGCAGGATTGCAACTTCGTCTCGATCTAAAACACGCACTCACGGGAATGCCACTGCATTGGCGGCCACCATTACAAACTCAGTCCCCCTGCTCGTCTTCGCTTCCTTGTCTTTAGCCGTTCCCCTTTCGTCGGCTACCAGTGAAGTTGGTGTCCGGAAAACGAGAGTGGCTTCCGGTAGGATTCTAGCGACGGGTAATCGAAAGTGTTTCTGGCAAAACTTTCAGCGAAAGTGTCTTCCGGTAATATTTCCACCACAGACTGGTAAACGACGCTGGTTTCTGGTGAAAATGAGTGGAAATTAACCCGTTTCCACTGAATGTCACGGGAAGGTTTTGCCGGATTTTAACCAAAAGTGGCTCTGGTAAAACGTACACCGGAATCTGGTAACTGAAAGTGGCGGCCGGTGTTATTTTTACCAAAAAACTGGTAAACTACGCTGGTTTCTGGTGAATATGAGTGGAAATTAACCTGTTTCCACCGAATGTCCCTGGAAGTTTTTGCCGGATTTTTCAAAGGGCAGAGTCCCATTTCCATAGGAGCTAAGCCTTTTTCTTTCTTTACTTTTTCCTCAGGCAAATTCGCTCTTTGAAAATTTTACAAAAAAAAAAGCATCATCTGTGGGCAACGCTGCACAAAATCGTAGCACGATATGTTAATAAGAAACCGAATTTCGCGGTCGATTTAAAGAGCCTGGCCACTCCTTGATACACCCAGTATATCACACAAAACCAGGAGATAGAATCGATGAGTTCCTTTTCGACGACAGCGTTCGTCTCCGCTGCCTCGGAAAACGAGGGAAAGAGATTGACCTCTAAAATTTAGTTCAGCGATTAAACTATTCATACGGGAAGGGTCCACAAGGGTCGCGCGGGCATATTCTATTCAGCAAGCCAGCCGGTCGCGGGCAGACGATCTTAGCCAAGGACCGTCGGAGCAACGCTGCGCCGAGTCGGAATACCTGCTAGGCCTATATTCTGCCGAGCTCGCTTGGTCTGTGGGTTCGTTGCCTTTGTAGCTTTTCCCAGGGTGTTTGTAGATTCAGCGTTCATGTTCGTCGTGGTCGGCTTCAAGTACTTCTTCCTTTTTTCTTGCTGCTTGAAGTCGGGACGCGCGAGAAGAGAACGTAGAAAAATAAATGTCCGTTGGTCGTAGCAACCAAGTAACTACAGCGCACGCTGTCAGCAGGGCCGGATTAAGGAATTTTGGGGCCCTGGGCTTAGGCTCTTCATGAGGCCCCTAATGCTGATGATAATACTGACTATCATAATGATGGTGGTGGTGGCAACAACCATGACGGCAATGTGTATATTTAACCATTTTACGAAATACAAATGTGTGTTTTATTATACACCTTGGGACGTCTTTGTATCGGTAGGTTCAATGATTAGGAAATTCAGGTTCCACTGGGTGAAAATGAAGCAGATGCGATTGTAGATCAGAGGCTGTTTTGGAACGAAACGCGAAGCAATGAACGATTGAAGAAAATGTTAAGAAGTGTCGCGCACATTGAGCTACTCCATAGGGCCTCGTAAACTTCCGTTGAAAGGTTTAAAATGATGACTCCGCGTTCCTGTGAACTTGTTGACCAGGTCTAAAACCTTATTCATACAGTACGTGTCTCTGCTGGCTTGCATAAATTCATCATGATGTTCAGATAGAGAGATCGCATAGATAACCCCTTGATGTCAAGTGGCATGATTACTTGGGCAAAATTGCAATAGACAGTAACCCAAAGGATGCTTGCAAATTTCCCATTACAAAAAAGAAAAAAATTTCGCTGCCCTTAAAAAGTTGATACTCGCGAGCTGCCTCGCGAGTCGCAGCTCGGAAGCAGTCCCAAGAATATTGTGTTTTTATTCTAGTAATTGCTACGATTGATTGCAGCTTGCCTAACTAGCTTGTTTTCTTAGGGGCGAAGCTCCTTAGGGTCTAGCCTTGTCCGTCCAGCGTCCGTGCTCACATCGATTGCTATCCCATCTGCCTTCTTAAAAAAAGAAAAAAAATGTTTGCGCAGGCGACAGGATTCGAACCTGTGCGGGGAGACCCCAATGGATTTCTAGTCCATCGCCTTTAACCACTCGGCCACGACTTGCGGGACGAGTAGGGGCTCTGAGATGTGGTAGTAAAGGCCCGTTCACACTCTTGCAACCAAGTACGACTGAGAGAGACGAGATCTGTTAAAACTTCTTAAAATTTCTTAGGACGAGGGAACACACTGGCATTCTGGCGCCATCTATGCGGTGACCCAGGAACCGCATTTCACAAGAGCGAAGATTTTGCGGGATTTCTGAGGTCAAATGTGCATAATACCTATAAGAAAGGCTCGTTTATAACGTTGACAAAAGTTTTTCGAGCGAAGAAAGAAAGGATAATGCGCGAGAGAAATAGAAAATGGGAGTGTCTACATCCACGCGCGGGGACGTAGCCACGTCGGGAGGAGATAAGGCTCCATCCACGCACTACGTCACTTCCGGCGCTACGTCACTTCCTGCGTGGACGGAGGCAGTTCTTTTTTTCTTTTTTTTCTTGGTCAAGGAGTTTGGCTTTTTGTGTATTAGCACGGTCGCACTTCTGATATGCCTTGAGTTTTGAGTTTTGGTTGCCGGGGATTTGATGGTGAAATACTTGTCCCAGCATTTCTCATCGAATAACCGGGTGGCTGTGGAAGTGCGGGCGTTTAGTGGCATTAGGATCGAGACTTTGTTTTCCAAGGTGTTTGACACCCTGCTCAATTTTGGCCGTACGGTACAAATACCGCCGGCTGGCCGCTCAGATCTTGCAGTCCGACGCTGCAGATCGCCTTTTCTTCCGTCCCTCCGAGGTGGGAGAAGAGGTTTTCTTCGTTGGAGTGTCAGCGTAGTCAGAGTGCCGAGATCCCGGCGTTGAATGATCGACACACAGACGTGACCTGGCTCCTGCAGGAGTTCTGCCGCAAGAAGGGCTTCGTGTCCATCGGTGATCACCTGGACGAGTGGCATCTGTGCATCGGCTACTGTTTCATTTGTCATGGAATAAACTGTTTCTGGAATCTTTTACCCAGATTTTCTCGATTGAATGCTCTCAGCATGTTTGTCACTACTGGGACTAATGGATGTTTTCCCTTCTCTCACAATTTTTGTGAGATTGCGAGCGTGCGCTCAAGTCAAGAACGTACGGAGCGGTGGGCTCGCACTTGTCCCCTTCGATGCACATAAGCTCATACTAAAACGCGTCGAACCAAGCCAACCACACACACGACGAAGCCTCACCAGCCTCACCGCCTCGTCTCGGCAGCGACGTACACATGGGCTAAGGCCCCAGGCCCATGTGTGCGTGTGCGTGCGGGCTCCAGCACGCACACGCACGCATGGATGGATCGCACGCTGCCCACACGTGTGTGTGACTCCTGGACAACATAACTATAGAGATATCCATTGATACTATTCTTATGACGCGTGATATTTGCTATTAGTCTTAGAAAACAGTAAAAAAATTGATAAATTGTCAAAGAATTTGTAAGGTCACGTGACATAGCAACTTTAAAACAACGATAAAATGTAACCTCTTTATTTTTATATCTTATATTTACTTATAAGAAAGCATAATATGTATACAAAAACAAATTATGTCCTTATAATATAATAAGTCACGTGACCTTTCTGCGTAGATGGAGCCTTATCTCCTCCCGACTTGGCTACGTCCCCGCGAGTGGATGTAGCCTCGGACCGCCAAGTTTACTCTGCTTCCCAATAAATGGCGCCAGTGTGTCCTCTCGTTGTCACGCCGACTTCGACGCCCGCGACACACTGCTTTCCTCTGTTCCCTTTTTAGAGGCGAAGCTCCTTAGGGTCTAGCCTTGTCCGTCCGTCCGTCCGGCGTCCGTGCTCACATAAAAAGAACAAAAATGTTTGCGCAGTCGACAGGATTCGACTCTGTGCGGGGAGACCCCAATGGATTTCTAGTCCATCGCCTTAAGCACTTGGCCACGACTGCGGGACGAGTAGGGGGCTCTGAGTTGTGGTAGTAACTCAAGAGCTGGGTTTTTTTGTCATGGATGAACGTTGCATGTAGCCACTCAACGTCTATACAAGGGAGGGCGCTGCGGTCAAATGCGTATATAATTGCGTTACACTTTGGGAGTGTCTGCTCCGACGGCCGTCGCTCGAGCCATGTCCACACGGAGACGGCTCCTTCGACACCGGAAGTAGTAGTGACGTCACTTCCGGTGTCAAAGTAGCTTGCCCTGTCTGGGCATGGCTCCTTCGAAACCTGTAGTTGAGGGTGACATCACTTCTGGTGTCGCAGCTATTGTTTTGACATGTGCCCCCCGGCGTGACTAGCGTGACTGTCACCACTCACTGCCCGGCTGCCCTTCCCGAGTCTGCGATCTGGTCAAGTTCACCTGTTCCGGGTTGGTTTCACGCAAGCTTTTTGCAGTCATTTGGAGCGTTCCGTTCGTCATTTGCCCGATTACTTATTTGTTTAACCATATTCATTAGCATTTACTGCCATTTTCTGAATTTTGTGCTTTGAATGCGTTAATTTGGATTTTGTATCGGGTTGTAAACGAGCGCGGTCGCACTCCCAACGCGCCTCGTGTTTTGGTAGCCGGTGACTCTTGCTCGAACCAGTACTTCCCGTTGATTGACCGGAGGGCTTTTGAGGTTGCGGCATTTAGTGGGATTAGGATTGAGAACTTGTTTTCACGGTCTGACAGGCATGCCGATTTTGACGTTGTCATCGTGCACGTCGGCACTAACAACGCCAGCGTTAGTGCCAGCGTGTGCATCAACAAATCTGGTCATTGGAACGGCAGCGTAGTCAATCTGCCGAGATGCAGGTTCTGAGGGAGGTAAGCTCCCTGCAGCGCGAGTTTTGTCGCAAAGGGGGTTCCGAGTTCCTCGGCGGCTTGGCCAACGAGTGGCAGCAGTGGATCGGTCGCGACTGCTCGAAACGGACGACAGCCAAGTGACAGCAGCCCAGCTCGTAACCACAACCAAAGAAAAAATAAGCCCGTTTTATTTTTATGCGTCGCTCCGTATATAACCGCTCTATAAATGATGGTGTCCTCTGGCGAGCAATAAGAAAAACACCATCACCTTAGTAGTTCCCACTACATCTCCCCTCTTAGGATCTATAAGTCAGTCGCCTTGGCGGTCAAATCACACGACCGCAACGTGTGCGTCTTAGCCAAAGCCCTTCTTGCTGAGGCTCTGGCGATGATGCTGGTTGACCCTCACCAGGCGTAGACTGCTGTGAACCTGGTCCTTGATTTTGTTCACTGGCTGGCGGTTCCTCTGTTGACTGGCCATTTGAGAAGGGGACAAGATGCCGACGGTTTCACTGCAGAGTTCCCCTGGGCGTTTCCACCACATATGACTGTGGTCACCGAGCGGGGCTGAGGATACGGCCTTAACCCACACGTCCTCCCCCAACTTCAAGGGGGTCGGAGGACTTGAAGTATGCCAGTGATTGTGGTTCTTTGCCTGATTGTGACGTGTTTGCGGCATTTCTTGCCTTGAAGTTCTGATGGCTTAAGTCGTTCTGGTAGACCAGGAAGTCGAGTTTAGAGTTTTCTTCCCATTAACAACTGGGCAGGAGATACACCATTGACACCAGGTGTGTCTCGGTACGATAGGAGAGCCAGGTATTGATTGGAGCTCTTTGCAAACAAGTTCTTCACGATACGCACCATGCATTCTACTTCGCCGTTATTCTGGGGGTACCACGGGCTCCTAGTCTCGTGGCGAAATCCGTGCGCCTGAGCAAAGTCTGCAAACTCGTGAGATGCGAACTGCGGTCCAATATCTGTCCGCACGACGTTCTGGATTCCATAGCAAGCCATGCAACTCTTGACAGCCGAGATGGCTGCTTGCGCAGATGTAGATCCGAAAGACATGACCTCAGGAAACCTTGAGTAGTAGTCTACAATCACAACATAGTCACATCCTTTTAGCTGGAACATTCGGAATGGACGATGACGAAGAGACAGCAGCCCGTGATACCCCCAGAGTAACGGTGAAGTAGAGCGCATGGTGCATACCATGAAAGACTTGTTTGCAAAGAACTCTGATCCGTACCTGGCTCTCCTCGTTGCAATCCAAGTCGGCCATTCCGCCGGGCTGGTGAAAGTGAATGGTGCCAAAGGATGAAGTCCCGACGCTCCGACGCAAACCACTTGGATACGGAGGTCATCTTCCGCCATAGTGATGGCGTTAGCCAGCTTCTGACACCATGTTCGGAACGGACGACGGCCAAGTAACGAGCATGCACCAGCTCACACACCTGTCAATCAACGCCCCAAGGGGCGGGGCCAGCCCCAACCAATCACAGAGCCGCAGGGCGGGGCCTCTTCCCTCTCTCCCATCCCAGGGACCAATGACAGGGCATGGGCGTTGGCCAGTGACCAATCGGAGCTCAGCGAGGTCCGATTGGTCACTGGCCGATTGGTCACGTGCTCGGTATAGGTGTGAGGTCACGTGTCAGGCGCGTGCCAGAAGCGTGCCATGACCTCAGACCTCAAACCGCAAACCACAAGCGTGGTTTGAGGTTTGGTCAACAACCACGTGATGTCACACAGGGTCCGAGCTTCGTCCGATAGATGGCGCTATAGGACTTGAATTGCGGCGCTCAGGGCGTCTCACATGTGATGGGGTTCGAGCTGCGTCCGACAGATGGCGCTCACCTGATGTCGCACAGGGTTTGTGCGGCATCCGAAGGAGGGCGCTGCGCTCCGGTCACATGACGGTCACGTGTTTTGAATTTGAATCGCTGCGCGGTAAATGGCCCTTTTATTCGATTAAAAAAGGCTCTGCGGGCGACGGGGACTCGACCTCTCCACCTTGGGTACAGCAGCCCGACGCTCTATCCCCTGAGCTACAAGCACATTTTTTTTCTTTATATCCTTTAATTTCAGTTTGAACAGTTACAAAAATGTCATTCATTTTACTCAGTGGTTACACGTATTTCACTTTTACACAAAAGACATCCACACTTTTTGGAGGCATAGGACATGCTACTTTGTCACCGGTATTGATGTTTCCGCATACACAAGTTGCTAGCTAGCAGATAAAGACATTGGGAAAGTTTCAACAGGAGTTCTATATGGTTTTTTCTAATCCAGGTAAACAGTAGTTGTAATTTGTTAGCTTATATATATATATATATATATATATATATATATAAAAAAAAAAAAAAAAAAAAAAAAAAAAAAAAAAAAAAAATATACATGTGTGGTCTATGTTTTCTGTTTTCTTTAACAAATTACAACTACTGTTTACCTGGATTTAGAAAAAAACCATATAGAACTCCTGTTAGAAGCTTTCCCAATGTCTTTATCTGCTAGCTAGCAACTTATTGTATGCAGAAACATTGTGACAAATAGCATGTCCACTCAAAAGTAATGGATGTCTTTATGTAAAGTGAATACTGTGTAACCCTTAATTAAAATGAATGACATTTTATATTATTCAAACTTGAAAATTAAAGGATATAAAAGAAAAAAATGTGCTTATATCAGAGATAGAATAGAATATAAACGGAGGTCGTTTGATAATGCAAACCCCGCAATCGGCTCAGAGACCGTGCCTGCGCAGCCATTCAAATTCCAGAACGTGACATCGACCAGACGCGCCTGCCGGATGCCGCACAAGGCCACAATGCGACATCAGGTGGCGCCATCTATCGGACGCGAACCCATCACATGGGTAACGCCGCAATTAAATCCTATAGCGCAAATCGGACAGCTCGGACTGTGTGACATCACGTGTTGTTGACCTCAAACCTCAAACCGCAGCGTAGTTTAATTTGGAGTCTGGCATGGCACGCGCGCCCTGTACGTGACCTCACTATGCAGGCGATATCGGCCAGTGACCAATCGGGCCTCGCTGAACTCCGATTGTCGCACAGCCAACGTAACCTCGTGGTCCTGAGATGGGAGAGAGAGGCCCCACAGCCTCTGTATTGGTGGGAATTTCAGCCTTGCAGATTGTGTTGGGTATTGACGGTATGCTGTTGCCTGTTCAGACCGACATCATGTCAGAAGCTGGCTAACGCCATCGCTATGGCGGAAGATGACACTCCGCCTCTCGAAGTGGTTACGTCAGGCCGTCGTTTAATCGCAGCCGCCACTGCCGGCCCGGCGAATGGCCGACTCGACCGCAGCGAAGGCCGATCGAAGTGCAGTAAGTCGCTGTGGTAACAGCAATATGCGTTGCTCTGGAATGCGGCAATATATTCATCGTCATTCCAGTCATTTATTAAAGGTGCGTTATCTTATGATGAACTGCGCGCAGCGGGGACGATTGCTCATCACTCAGGTTAAAATCGCAAACAATCAGAGTTGCGTAACTGCTATGGAATCCCGTCGTGCAGATGTGGACCGCAGTGCGCAGTTTGCAGACTTACTCAGGCGCGCAGATTTCGCCGCGTAAGACGCAATACCCCAGAATAACAGCGAGTAAATGAAATGAGTACGCTATCGTGAAGAACTTGTTTGCAAGAGCAATCAATGCCTGGCTCTCTATCGGCACGCGATGTGTAGTCATCTCCCTGCCCAGTTAATGGGAAAACTCCCAAACTCGGCTCTATACCAGAACGACTTAAGTATCAGAACTCAGGCAAGCAGGCTTGCCGTCACAATCCTTGGTACTTCAAGTCTGACCCCTTGAAATTTGGGGAAGAACGTAGGTAGCTGTCTCAGCCCCGCTCGGCTGTTTACAGTCATATGTGGTGGGGAAACACCCAGAGAAACTCTGCAGTGGAAACCGTCATGCATCTTATTCAAATGTCCAACAGAGAACCGCAGCCAGTGAACAAAATCAAGGACCAGGTTGCGGCGATCTGCACTGGTGAGTGTCAACCAGCGTCATCGCCAGAATTTTAGAAAACTTTGGCAGACGCACGTGCGTCGGTGATGATTCGACCGCTAAAGACGACCCTCTAAGAGGAGATGTAGTGGGAACTACTAAAAGATAATTGTTTTCTTATTGATCGCCGAAGAAGATACCATCATTTATAGAGCGGTGCCATACAGACGTACCTCCATAAAACTAAAAGGCTTATTTTTTCTTTGGTTGGGGTGCAGGCTGACCTGCCTCTCGTCCGTTACCAATCCCACTACTCGTTGGCAAGCCGCAGAAATAAGGCCCCCCTTTTGACGCTGCAAGAGGCCACCTCCCTCAAGACTTTCTCAGCAGATTGACTACGCTGCCGTTGATGCACTCATGGCACTAACGCTGGCGATATTAATGCCGACGTGCACATTAATATATCAAAATCAATATCAGACAAAACAAGTTCTCAATCTAATCCCACTAAATACCGCAACCTCAAGCCCTCCGGTCAATCTTGGAGAATACTAGTTTCTAGAGTCGCAACCTGCAGACGCATTGGAGTGCGTCGCGCTCGTTTACAACCCGGTACAAAATCAATTAACACGCCTCAAGCGCAAAATTCAGAAAATGGCGTAAATTGAATATAGTTAAACAAATAAATAATCAGGCAAACGACGCTCAAAAAGCGCAGAACAACGGAACAGGTGAACTGATTAGGAGAACAGCCGGGCGAGTGAGTGGTGACAGTCACGCTGAAATTCTCGCGCCGGGGTATGTCAAAACAATAACAAGAGCAAAATTGATGTCACTTATAATACGAATTTCGAAGGAGCCATGCCCGGAACAGGGCAAACTCGGAAGTGACGTCACCCACTTCGGTGTCAGCGCCTGTCTCCGTATGGAACGCCAAACTCGAGCGACATATCGGTAATCCCAAAAGTGCTGATATACGCGCTGACCGCAGCGCCCTCTGTATAGGTGAGTGGCTACATGCAACGTTCATCACGACAAAAAACCCGGCTCTTGAGTTACACCACAACTCAATTTCTCTTGGTCGTGACCCGAAATATAGTTCAGAAAATCTCCCCACTGCGAATCTGTCATTTCATAAACTTGACACATTCTTTTATGTGAGCATGGGCATATTGAACAATGAACAAAACTAGACTAAGGAGCTAAAAAAACATAAAAAAGGAACAGAGAAAGCCTGTGTCGCGAATATCTATAAGTATCTTTGGAAAGTTGCAGCACCATTTATTGGGAAGCAAATTAACAACGGTGAAAACTACATCCACTCGCAAGGATAATAGAATCAGAGAATGGAAATACATCCTACACTGAAGGTCATATATTATAAGGACATAATTTGTTTTATACATATATATATATAAATAAATATAGATATAAGAATGAAAGTACATTTTATCGTTGTTTTAAAGTTGCTGTGTCCGCATTACTAGAATAACTGATTATTTATCAATTTTTATGACGCGTCATAGAAATAGTATCAACGGATATATATAATTATGTATCAGAATCTACACGTGTGGGCCTTGTGCAATCTCCATACGATGCGTGTGGAGCCCACACACACACACATGGGCCTACCTCTTAAAAAAGTCTGTGCGTCTACTTTCGCACAATACTCGAAACCAATCACACACCCAACTTACAGGGCAAGCTCAGCCAATGACGATATCAGGAAACGTAATATTTAGACCAAAAGAACGCGAGTCTGGGATTGTGACATTAAACATTGCAAAACGTCACGCTTGCGTTGCTTAATGTCACAACTCGAACTGCGTTTTTTGTTGTACCTTATGTTCGGCATCGCCATTAACGAACCTTCTTCCATAAACTACGTAGAAGTAATGAGGCCTTAGCCCATGTGTACGTCGCTGCCCTTGAACGACAGCGTTTAGTGAACTCGTCGTGTGGAACAACTTGGTTCGACATCGTTTGCAAGTGCCACGTGCATCGAAAATGCCGGAACCACCGCCTTCCATTGCGTTCTTGACGCTGACGCGCGCTCTGATTTCACAAATTGAAGAAGAAGGCATCCGTTGAGTCGCAGTGACAAACAGCGAGCATTCAATCGAGAGGTTGTGATGCTTCGACGGTTATTCATGACAAATAAAACAGTAGCCGTGCGCAGAACTCGGTAGATGAACCGATGGACACAGCCCTTTCTTGCGGCGGTCCTGCGGGAACCAGGTCACGTCTGTGTGTCAATCATTCAACGCCGGGGATCTCGGCGCTCTACGCTGACATCAGCCGAAAACCTTCTCCCACCTCGGAAGGGATTGGAAGAAAGGCGTGCAGCGTCGGACTGCAGATCTGAGCGGCCAGCTGACGTACCGTACGGCAAAGTGGCAGGGTGATCAAACACCTTTAGGCAAAGTCTCGATCCTAATACCCTTCAGCGCCGCACTTCCACAGCCACCGGTATTCGATGAAATGCTGGGACAAGCTCTTCACCATCCATCGGCAACAAACTCGGAAACTCAAGGCGCTATCAGAAGTGCGACCCGTCTTAATACAAAGCCAAATCTGACCAGAAAAATGAAAGACTGCCTCCGTTACGCAGAGATGACGCTCAGCGCCAGAGCGCGTGGAGCCTTATCTCCTTTCCCGACGTCTACGTCACGCGCGTGGAATAGACACTCCGGCCTCTATTTCTCGCGCGGTATCGCACAACTCTTCGCTCGAAAACTTTGTCAACGTGCAGAACGGCCTTTCTTAGGTATTATGTACATTTGACCTCACAATCTTCGCTCTAGTGAAAATGCGGTTCCTGGATCACCACATGGAATAACCAAGTATGTGTATTCCCTCGTCTAAGACGACACAGGATACAGCAGATCTCGTCTCTCATCTTGGTGCAAATGTGAACGAATACCAGTCAGAATATATAAAAAAAAGTTATGCACGTGTTAAGGCGATAGAAATCGGAGAATATACGAATTCGAATCCTGTCTTTATAAACCTTTTTTTCTTTAAGAAGGCAGATAGGATTGCAATCGATGAGCACGGGCCTGGAACAGATGGAACTAAGGCTTCGCCCCTAAAGCAAACTGGTAAAACACTGTCAATCAGCAATTTAAATTAAAAACACAGGACTATTTCAACTGCGACTCGCGAAGACATCCTCAATATTAGCAGCCGAAATTTTTTTCTTTTTTGTGGGAAGTTTTTGCGAAATCACTAGTTTACTGTCTGTACAATTTTGCCAAATCATGATACTTGACATCAAGGGATTATCTATGCGTCTCTCTATCCTGAACGTATGATAATTTATGCAAACTGGAACATACTTTCATATGAATAGATTTAGACCTAGTCCTTTAATTCACAAGAACACTTAAATCAATAGCGGAAGTTTACAGGCCTATGGAAGTATATATGCGCAGATACCCTTCTTAACATTTTCTTCAATCATTCATTGCTTCATGTTCGTTCCAACCTCTAATCTAATCGCATCTGCTCATTTGCCAGTAAGTACAAATTTCACAATCTGAACCTACCGATACAGAAGTCCCAAGATATCAATAAAACGCACATTTTAATATTTCACTTCGTGTTATCTACACATTGCAAATGAACTGGTACCACCACCACCATCATTATGATAGTCAATCATTATCATCAGCATTAGAGCCTCATGAAAACTAAACCCAGGGCCCCAAATTCTAATCCGGCAATCTGACAGCGTCTTTGTTACTTGGTTACTGTTAACGGTGACATTTTTCACGTTCTCTTCTCGCGCGTCCCGACTTCGAAGCAACAGAAAAAAGGCGAAGTGCGGCCGACCGTGGCTATGGGCTGCTAGTCAAACACCCTGAAGCTACCGTAACCGACTGCTTTGAGCTCGCAGAATATAGGCCTGGCAATTTGCTCCGACTCGCGCAGCGCTCGGTATCGCGATCGTCTGCCCGTATTATCTTCAGCTATGATATCTTGCGACCTTTACTTCCATTATGATATTTAATCAATGAACTAAATTTTAGTCAATCTGTTTTCCGGGCAGGTAGGCTTTTTTTGAAATGCATCGATTCTATCTCCTGGACACGTGTGATATACTGGGTATCGAGAACGGTCATTTAATTATCGCGAATTCGGTTTCTTATTGGCATCGATAACGATTTTATGCAGCGTACCACGATAATGCTTTTTTTTGTAGGAATTTTCAAGGCGGAGCTACCTGAAATGAGAAGAGACGCTCCTGTAAATGGGACTCTGCTTCCCGGGGTTTTGTCGTGGAGAGCGATTTAATTTCCGCCATGTCACCAGAAACCAGCGTCGTTTACCGTCATGACAAATCACCGGAGACACTTGCCAGAGAAATTTTCGATTACCCGTCGCTAAGTACCGGAAAAGCGTTTCCGGACGCCAAATGCTGGTGGCGACAGAGGAACAACTGGGGCTGAAGACAGGGACTGAGTTTGTGATGATGACGCCGATGCGATGGCATTCCCGTGAGTGCGTACAGATCAGTTGAGATTCCCCAATCCTGCAGAAGGTGCGTCGCGAACTGTTGACGATCCAAAGTGGTATGATCCTGGCAGCTTCTTTATGACGGGCAAGTCACAGCAGGTACGGGCCACTCGAGTGGCATTCGTGAATGCAGTTTAGCTCGGGACGACGTTGCGGCCCTCAGAAACGTGCAGCGAACTGTTGACGTCAAAGGTAGCGGCAAATCGAGAACCCTGTTTACCTGTGCGAAATTGTTGCCATCAAACCAATTTCGCGAATTTCATTGGCATCAGGTTCTGGAGTCTTTCCAGCAGCCTCGTCCCAGACGACCGGACACAATCTTGCAGACGGTGTTTCCTTTCCTGTTTGAACTCGCGCAAAAACCGACGCGGGAGGAAACCGGGCGATCCGAGAACTGTGCCTCGCCAAAGGAAGAGTCCCGCTATCTCTCCCTCGCGATTAGATGAAAAATGCAAAGGAAAACTCGTTTGCTTGTTTTTTTAAGAAAACCGTATCCCGTCATCAGGCAACGTACGCTCGGTCTCGGATTCACTCATCTTTCAGAGCAGCTGCGTATTACTGCTGAAATATCTTTCAGCGGCCTGTTTATAGCGTCAGCTGAAATCAGCGAGCGAAAGAGACTGTGCCCAAGATTTAGCGTCGGCGTCATTGTTCGCCTTCGTAGAAGCGCTGGCACTGCTGTCACACCCGCGTACGTATCAGGAACGACATCGCTATTCCAGTTCTCAACGGCATATCGCGTTCGTTTCATATTCATTAGTTTTCGCTAAGCGTTCTTGCTGACGCCTGTCCCGCACCCGCGGCGACGACATCAGGGTTTCCCGGCAGCTGGCTAGCCCTTGAGTTCTCAACGACGTGATATTCATTCACGGCGGGACTGCGATGTGTGTGTCTGGTGTGTGCATATAGCGGTTTTGTCTGTGCGTCTAAAATTTACTTGAACTGTGAAGATATCTTTGCGACAAACTCGATTCCCTGACTGGTCTGGTGCTGCAATGTCTGGGAGTGTTTCGCATTGACCCATTCAAATAGATTATCACGCCTTAGATGCAAACATGTGGACTAACCGCTGTACCGAATCGTCAACATCTAATTGTACCGCAACACGGATACGACTTTCTGGGTGGCTTCCCGAAAAGAAGAAGAGCACGGTAATCTTCAACGTTTGCAGTCTTGCTGAATATCATCCTTTCGTGCCAGTAAACAGGAATGTAAGAGAATGGTGCCTCACTTGCTCGCAATAATAATTATATGAGTACTTAGTGCGTATTCGTCCCTACATTATTGTTGTTTCTCAGTGTTCACTGTGTCACGGTGATTTTATTATTGCCTGTCTCTGTATCTTTGCCGTGGTACGCACTACGTATTCGAGACCAATGAGATATTATTATCTGGTTATCTTCGTGTTAATGGCTACTGGAAACCTGAGAGAGATGCGGCGAAGATAGATTTTACTGGTAAACGGTATTATTTATTCGGAGAATGCGCCGCTAACAGTAACAAATTTTCATTCAATGCGTATCGGTGACATTCCAGTACCCTGCAACTTACTAGAACGAGTCCATAATCCAGTAAAAGATAGACACTGGAAATGTAATTCCATTATTTTTCATCAGGTATATTCTCGAGGGGAGACCAGACTTCGTGAGCTTCCTTCAGGTTCGTCATTGCGGCGGGATTTCCGCAACCTGCAGCGTACCGACGACGACAAGCCAACCGACACGCCAGAAAAATTTTTCAAGGGTATGCTGCAGGCGGGCAACAAGCCGCTGCTCTAAAATAGAAAACGACAAGAGCATTGGAAGCCGAACGTCTCATACCGTTTTACAACGGAACATCGTCATGCTCTCTGTCGTGCAGCCCTTAACAGAGACAGATACACCTGCATGTACTCCATTCGTAGACAGAAATAATCTCCTCCT
Organism: Ixodes ricinus; assembly: GCA_037355805.1. Lineage (NCBI taxonomy): Eukaryota > Metazoa > Arthropoda > Arachnida > Ixodida > Ixodidae > Ixodes > Ixodes ricinus. Next base: position 30,218 of record JAZHYW010020210.1, read on the forward strand.
CAATAACGAGATAAATAACCGAAAAACAAAGTCTCTGCCATGAATGAAGAAGACTTCCTGCTCTTTCAATATGCGCAAACACGCGAAGAACAACATGTACATCATCGACATGGAAGCGACAACTTACTCGACTGTGGCCGGCAGCCTGACCTTCGACAAAAATGTTCAAAACCTGCGCTAGACAGTTGTTCTCCTTTTGTTTTCACAAATAGAGCATCGAGAATTTCTCGACAAAGGCTCCACGCCGCCATAAGAAGATCGAGGTAAACAGCATCGACAATTCCACCTTGCTAGTACAGAAAAGCACCATCTGCAAGGCTGGCTCGCTCGTTTCCTACTGCAGATCTGAAATTGCTATTACCAATGAAAGGCAGAGATGATATACGCAATTCACCACGCGATGACAACCTTCTCATCTGGCAAGTAACACGCAGCGCAACGGCATCAACAAGATTTCATTCTCGGGCCTTCAGAAACATGCATCTTGTATATCCACTACGTCTTTGGAGTCTAGATGTCAGAATACAGGCCAAGACCACACTGGATCTCTACAGATAACAGCATCGGCCACGACGTATGCCCGGCAAAGTCGTGATGCGAATCATACTGGTACCGATAGGCTTCAGAGAATGCGAAACCCACCAGGTAAATTCACAGTACTGTGCACGAGCAACCTCCCCGAAAATTCCACCGAGAAAACAACGCATAGCCAGTAGAAGATCTGCCGCGGAGAATCGGACATGCACAAAGATATCTTCAACACCGACAGATCTCTCAGGCAAATCGTGGGCTAATAGTAAGACCTAATCCAACAGGCAACCGATCCGCCGCTAACTCCTGAAACCTCACCTGGCGCACAACAACGGCAATAACAATAGCGGCAATACGGCAACAGCAACGGCGGCAACGGCGATAGTCGGGCGTAGGGCCGACCTCTCCTTTCAAATGTTACACCAAATACGAATCTGGAAAAGGTTCGAACGCCTGAAGCCGAAGTGAGCAACTGCACAAACAGCATTTGAGATCTCGAGACCGCTGTCGGCGAAATTCGACAAATTACCTCTGCCAATACATGCATCGGACAGCTCAAATTACCACAATACAAAGGTACCAATTCTTTGAACCTTCGCAAATTGCTTCTGGCCAATATGGACACAGCGTGCTTGTGAAGTACGGCAGGCAACGCTGGTTCAGGCTGAGAACGACCTGATATGGCGACCGTCGCAGTCGTTACACTCGTAGTCCGTGCTTAATGAGCAATATGGCTTCAGTGCCTGTTCATTAGCGGCAGGTGATCATCGCGGAAAGTTATCAATGCAGCGTCGCCGTCACTGTCGGCGATTCGATAACTGTGTTCACGTCGACATCAGGTTCGCTGCGCATCAGCAGGGGATTTTCGTAGACGCGTTTCCCCACTCATACCAGCCTCCGCAAGCGGCAGCCGCTACAAAACGACTGGAAATTCCGGCTAAGCCGCTGAACGCGAAGCGCATTTCAGGACAGCGGAAACGTCTACGAAAACTCCTAACGGCGGCATTGCATTGCCGACGATGCGTCCTTGTTTTTTCGTCAGGCCTGCCCTCAATCACGACAGCGTAACGGGCTATGTCGGCATGCTGTGAAAGCCAGCAACGCCGCGCGCAGCAGCGCAAATAGCTCCGCTGTAAAGCTCTCGTATTAGACGGCATCCTGAAAGGGCGCTCTTCAGAGTATTTTCGCTGCGATTAAATCAAACGCGCTTGGCACAATATTTTGTTTCAAACGATGATATATATTTTGACAGATGAGTCTTTTTTTCTTGAAATTGTCTTGAACACGGCAACCTTCAGATGACGAGTCACCTCGTCTTGTGGCAAATGAATTCTTTCCGCAAGACAGTGTTCCTCAGAAGAAAGATCGACCTAAGAAAACAATAAAATGATATGTTTGCCAGGGTTCAACGAGTCAGCGCTCAACAGTTTAATATTGCAGCATATGCCGACTCTTTTCTGAAGCGGCTGTCCTCGCGGTACTCGTACGCACAACATGTTTGCCGCGTGGAATAGCAAAAGCGACACCTCGATGCAGGCGCCAATTAAGCCGTCGCTTCTTTGGCACGCTGTGTCAGCAGTGATAATGGCAAAATAAACATCTCGCGCTGCTCTCCGCGATCATCCGTGTGCTTACGCGTCAGTAATGAAACCATCTTGCAGTAAAGAACGGCGGTGCAGTATTCCCCTCACCCTCCCCTTGTTTTCTGGGGCGCATAATTCACAGCGATATATTCTATATCACCCCTCCCTAAATTTAGATTTACTCCTAATTCAGTTCGCAGGAGACGCAAAGACGACAGCTGAAACTGTCGCTATACCTTCCATGTGTCGCCATATCAATGGCGGTCGACAGCTGCCAGCGTGTTGCCAGCGGCGCCCGATGCGTTGTTTGAACTACCGCCGCTAGATGGCGCGGAATTTGTGGATCGGTCTATTGTAGAGGTTTTGCAAACAAAGGCAGCGGAGCTCAGACTCCAGCTGAAAGAACGTGAGCAAGAGAAGACCAGCGGTACTTCTCCAAGAAACCAACCACGAAAACGATCGCCTGCCCAACGGATGCAAAACGTACACAGAACCCTCCGCAGCGCAAGAACGGTCCACCACAGGAATGACAAAGATGCAGGTGACAACGAGCATCGGGCAGGTGGCCATTCTGGTTCAGGAACAAGTTCCGCACGCGCGTATAGAATCGGCATCACCTGCAGCAATGAAGCAAGAGAGGTAGTCGCTGTGCAGATAAAACACGAAGGAGAAGCCTTCTCATAATTGCTTCAACCCATCATCCGACCCCAACGTCAAAGACGGAGATGATATGAGCTGGCTCGCCGCACCATGAACCCAATAAAAAAGAACTACTCATAATCGAGCGGAGATTCAAACGGCCCTGGCACGAAGACTGACGTGCCCGCGCATCAGCTTCGGAGGAAAGACACCAAAGTGCAAAATGAAGGAGGCTTCGGATTAGTACTGATCGTCGAAACCCGGCATACCAACGAGGATCGGCCTTCATGCCAAAACAAGGCAGACACGACGCCCGACCTCGCCAGGCCGAGCAAGAATATCATTACTCTCCTGGAAAACATTGCCAGACGCGATGGGCAGTGCATCATCTGCCGATCAGGATCGAGCTTCCTACCAACGGCACCCGGAGACGAGACGCACCCTTCATCTCGATGGGACACGTTTCGCGATACCTGCTGTAAGCCCCTTCCTCGCTCCCTCGTTCAATCAGGTCCAGCTGGCAATCAAGGTGGCTGACAAGGACTCACTGCGGTCAAGGAAGACACCTCGCAACCCAGACATGCATTTGCTGAACCACTTTTGGGCAAGCAGACTTCAAGCTCAACGGCGATGCAGAAAGTCAAAGTATAACACCCGCCACCAAAATACAACCAAACATCGCCACGGCCTAGAGCTAAACGACGTCAATGAAGGAGCTGAAGCAGCAAATCTGGAGACGGCCCTGCCGTGTCATTCGGGTGAAAAACCGGCACTAGAAGAATGTGGCGGACATGCAAAGGCATGTCTGGTAGAAAAAGAACAAATGCACTGGACAAAAATCTCGCTATCTTAAGCGCGGTATCACGGGAAGAAGAACTTGCAGTAATGGCACGCCCAGCACTTCTCCCAGCAGCCGACAACACAACGGCTGCAGCAACGCTACAAAAAGAATTCCCGAAAGCTCGACCGTGCGTCACCAGCAGACGCCCCATTTAACATGGGGGAACTTATAATGACTCTGGAATCAGCACGGAACACCGCACCCGAGACCGGATAAGATCACCATCACGTCTCTCCAGAACTACCGGACGAAAAACGGACGAAAAGAAGGCGGAACTGCTGTGCCTGGTTCCAACGAAATATCGGGAGACATGGCCAGCTGCCCGAATGAACGAAGCTGTCAACGGTTATCCCCGTTCCCAAGCCAGAGCAAGCTCACCGGCTCGGTCCGAAACCTACAGAGCCGGATTCTCCCTCACTTCCAATTCTGTGCAAGACCATGGAGAGGATGGTCCTGGATGAAATTACCTGGCTCCCTCGAAATTGAAAGCCAGGCTTACTGCGCCAGACAAAACCGGCTTCAGACCAGGTTTATCAACGCAGTGACAGTTTCAGCCCTCATTCACGGAAGGACCATCACCTCCGACGACCATCCTATCATCCCTGGCCGATCGTCACGATCAGATATAAAGGAAGCATTTGATTCTGTGCCCTACGACGCGGCCATGCGCTGGTGCAGCAAAACGGAGGAATCAAAGGGAGACTCCTGAAAATTCATTCACTCTTTTCTGGACAAAAGAAAATACCAACCGGCTATAGGACCAACCAGAGGACCGATGACGGATAACAAGATTGGCGTCCCGCAAGGGACGTCAATCGCCAACACTTTTTAATGTGGTGATGGCAGATCTTGCTCTCTTGTCCTAGAAAAATTCCCCTTCCTGGGATATACCGCGACCTTTTTCGCACGATATTCACTATTTGGACAAAGAACTGCAGCACGTCCACGCAAGTCATCAGGCTTCAGAAAAGCCCTGGACACACCCTTCAGGACTTCTCCAAACAGACAGAGGTTACAACCCTCACCCGAAAAAAACTAATTAGCGTCGCCACATCTAACGCCAGAGGGCAGAGATGGGCTGGTTGGAGACAAGAAATCAGACTCCTCATCAATGGCCCGCAAATTAAATCTCAAACCTCGCATTAGGACACTCGGTATCACGATCCGACGAAAACGGGAAAAGGCGGGAAGCTGGCGCCAGCAAATCAAAAGTCATGTAGCAGGCACTCCATGATCAAGCGCACTACCGGCAAGCTTGGGGAGCTCAAAGAAGCATCCTCAGATCACGGTCAAGGCCGTTTTGGTACCAAAGGCAACTTATGGGGTGAACTATCTCAGTCTTACCAGAGCTCAAAAGAACGGACTTGAAGCATCAACATAGCCTGAGAGTAATAACCGCTTCCCAGGTGCATCAATTAAGGGTGAAAGTACCACGAGATCGGAGGACTCAACACCATCGAAGAAATAGCGCAGGAAAACAAAATCAGTCAAAACTTGAGGCCTGGGAAAAAACTGAACCAGGAAGAAAAGATCCTGAGGGCTCTTGATACAACAACGAGGTCTACCAAGTCTTTACGAAACCTCTCCACCATGGGGATGACGACAGTGATTGATACAAGACCGACTCCCGCAAAAATCAAGGAAACACTAGTTAAGCGGTCAGCATAGCGCTGCCAGTGAAACACGAAGACGAGGGCAACAATTACTTCTTGGAAGATGACACTAACGTCATCATTTACACGGACGCAGCCAAGGAGAACAAAGGCACAGCTATCGCCCATTACCGCGCAAACGACCAGAGCAGAGCTGTCGCCGCTCTCGGGCAATACCACCAGCGTCAATGTGAGGCTGAACGCCAAGCCGATCAAGACGGCGGTCGAAAGAGTGCAGAACAAGAAAAAACATAAAATCAACATTTATATCTTTTACGGACTCTAAATGTATGCCGTACGAGAATTGAAAAAACATGATAGCCGCAGCAAAACGGTTAAAAACATCAAGGCCCGACAGCTTGAGTCAGTCACCATCAAGATAATGATGGATCCCCGGACACCAAGGTATCCACGGAAACGAGGAGGCACATGCAGCCGCACGGGAGAAGCTACAGGCAGTCCCACCCGGCCAAGGCCCGGTGCACCCCGTCGTAGATGAAGACATCGAAGAAGACACCGACCCATCGGAGATCAAAGCCCAAAGAACGACCAGAAGAGGCCAAAGCAGCCGCCTGGATCTACGCAGGCCAGATGAACACCCACTTCCATCGACATTTCAGCCATGTGGAGCGTGTACGCTCACGATGGTTGCGCAGATCCCGCTGCATGACCACCGGCCTTGAAGTGACAGGTCCCGCAAAAGCAACAACGGGGGACGATGCCGAAAACTGGACATAAGCGGGACTACCGCCAAATATTGGCAGACATCAAACACATCATCTGGGATTGTCCCCAGGCGACATCAAGCGGAAACTGGCTCTGGAGCGTCGTAATCGTAGGGTGCCTCTGCGTGCGCTTTGCTTCGGGGTGATGACATCTGGCCATTTTGTTTCTAACGCTTATTTTTATTTTTTGCCCTGAAGCGCGTGAAAGAGCGCGGTCCCGGCACGCGCTCGTGGCGCTGATTGTGCTACGGCGACGTTTTGCTCTCCTGCGCTTCCTTTGCATTTTTCCTGGGAGCGCGTGCTGATCGGCATCGGGTACCACAAACGATGGCATCACACCTAAACAGAAGGACATTGAGGTATTTACCTACCGCCACAAGAAAGACCATCCTGCCTAAGAATGGGTTCTTCCATGCGCCCCCGAGCATTGAAAGCAATTTCAGACTCGCTGATAGCACATCAAGTCCGCCGGACCGATATTTGGCATTTAGCCCCAATCCCTCCTTTCCTCCCCTGTAGCCAATGACGAGTTTCGCTGTGGGCAACAGGTACCCACCTGAAAATAAAACATTTTTTCACTCACCTACCCAAAGAGTATGAGCCAGCGCTGGGTGTAAATAATACGTAATCAAACGAAG
>JAZHYW010020212.1:0-17916 GCA_037355805.1 Ixodes ricinus
TCGTCGACTCTGCGCCCGCGATCCTGCTCCCCAGTGACTGAGACACGCAACACACGTGCGCCCTACTTCCCTCTACCTTACGAGGGAGGCGAGGGGGTGACTTTGCGTCGCGACTACCGGCACCATGACCGCAGGAGAAAAGATGCGCTCCGATCATAAAGCAAAACCCAGAATCTTGTCCAGAATTAGTGTTATTTTCAGAACGCCGTAAAATGCTGTCCCTGTCTTATATCTTCCTAAAAAAAGGTCAAATAGTGGTTTTCGATAATTCGTAGTAAGTTTCTAATTGGAACCATATCTCTATTTTCACTGATTAAATAGTACATGAGCAAATTATACATAATTAACCGACTGATTGTTACCATCCCCTGGCCGTATAACTTATTTTCACAAAAATGCGTAAGTGTAGCCTTCACGGCTTCTTTTAGACTAATCTCTAAAGCTTAAAAAACTATAGATTTCATAGTGATGTGCAAAAAATATTCCAAAACCGGGACTCATAACGATAAACAAACCTGCGCCGACTTGACATAACAAAATAAACAATTTAATCAAACGTTTACAAGTCTCCCATGCGGGAGACATCATCAGTGAAACCTTCAAGCAGGAATGAGAGACAAAACTTCAACAGTCCTATTTAAGCAAATCCGCGTACACATCGGGGGAGGGGACCGCGGCTGGAGTTGCAACAAACCGCGGTTGGAGGCACTTTGTCACCTGCAGGATACGACCGAGATCAATCTGGCCCGAGGCCACATATCAACTATGCTTAACAATGCTAAAGTAACGCCATCGAATCTGAGCAAGGTGGAGCAGTCGGCACTACGGGATCTTAAATCGGATCAATCAATTATTATTCTTACAGCTGATAAGGGGAAAGGCACTGTAATACTCGATAAAGAAGTTTACTATGAAAAAATGCAGGTGGTTCTTGACGACACAGCGCATTTTGTGACGTTACCACGGGACCCCACTCCTAAATCTGAGAGATCCCTTGTTGATCACCTTCGCGATCTAAAAAAGAAGAAACGCCTAGACGATGCCACGTACCGTCGTCTTTTTTCTTCTGACGGATCTACACCTAAGTTGTATGGTCTCCCCAAAATTCACAACCCCGAGTGCCCGTTGCGTCCTATTGTTTCATTCATTGTGGCCTCCGACGTACAATCTGTCAAAATATCTGGTCGAACTCATCACTCCGGTCACAGGAAATAATGGTTTGACAGTACGGAATTCCCAAGAATTCGTGGGCCTGGTTCGGGATCACGTCCTAGACGAAGACGACATAATGGTTTCATTTGATGTTTTGTCCTTGTTTACGAATGTCCCACCTCTCGGGCCGTTGAGATAGCCGAAACACGCTTACGTAAGGATGACAGCCTCCCCTCACGCACATCGTTAACGGTGGATGATATTGTAATTTTGCTGCGTTTTTGTCTTAAACAGTCGCATTTTACGTTTCGCGGACAAATCTATCACCAAATTGTAGGATGTCCAATGGGTAGCCCAATTTCTGTTACAATGGCAAATCTTGTTATGGAGAATGTGGAGGAAACTGTCCTTGAACAGAATGCGCACCCGATGAGGTTTTACAAACGTTACGTGGACGACACCTTTGTAATTTTAAACAAGGACCATGTTGCTGACTTTCATTTAGCTTTCAACAGTGAATCATCTATTCACACATGAAGTTGAACAGAACTGTGCGCTGCCTTTTCTGGACGTTAATGTGTTCCGAAATATTACTGGTTGCTTAGATACAACAGTGTACCGCAAAGCTTGCGATACAGGCAACCTCTTAAACTTCAACTCGCATCATTCTGTCGAACATAAAAGGGCTGTCGTAAAAACCCCTTCTACATCGGTCCGAACGCATTTCTTCTAATCCTCAATTGCGCGCATCTGAGGATGCTGTTATTGTTGACCTGTTGATGAAGCGGAATTATCCTATACGTCTTATTGAAAACACGCGTAAGCAGATGGGACAAAGAAAAAGCCAGGATAATGGAAGACTTAGGACAGGGCAAGTAACAATACCTATTTGAACGGTATTTCTGAGTCTGTTCGCAGGGCCTCGCCCCTTTGAATATCCGCACAGCGTTCAAACCCTATCGTAAACTACGTGACCTCATTTCGAAACCTAAAGATTACACTCCTCCAGAGTCCCAGTGTGGCGTTGTGTATAAACTGAACTGTCTAGACTGTGACGCATCCTACATTGGGGAAACAGGCCGGAGGCGCTGCACCCGCCTAAAAGAACACAAAAGGGACGTGGCGAAGGCCACGCATGCTACAAGAGCGAAGACGGAACTCGTAGACCATTGTTGGAAAACGGGTCACAGTTTCGAGTTTGAGAATGCGTCCACTCTGGCGCGTGAACAAAGGTGGGGTCCACGCAGGTTCGTCGAATCATGGTTCATCCGAAGTGACTCATCGGCTTGCAACTCCAACCGCGCTCCCCTCCCCGATGTGTACGCGGATTTGCTTAAATAGGACTGCTGAAATTTTTCTCTCATTCCTGCTTGAAGGTTTCACTGATGATGTCTCCCACATGGGAGACGAAACGTTGATTAAATTGTTTATTTTGTTATGTCAAGTCGGCGCAGTTTTTTTTTTATCATAGTGATGTGACTACACGAACGGACGGATAAATGTCTGAAAGGAGGTAGTTCTGTTATAGAACCTTCCATGCTTTAAAAGTAGAGCCTGCACTTTCGGCGTCATCCAGGGTATGAAACAAGTACAACTATAGGCAACGCGTAAGTCTTTGGAAAACCACTATGTAGAATTCTGCAAGTGTTTGTACTAAAGCTGTGTTCAGTGAATAATTTCAATTAATAGTACAGACTATGTCACAGGTCGTCTTCATGTAACATTCCTTTAAAGTAGAGAGTAAGCTCAGAAATAGTAACGTCGCGTACTATCAACTTACAGCCACGTTTTGCTCGGGAGCTATTCAAGGAACGAAAAGAGGAAAACGAATGGGAGCAACAAATTGAAACCATCTGCATGCACTCTTGATATATAGAAGGCAAATACAAGGCAAGTGACCGCATGAAAAGCTCCAAATAATATTATTACCTTACCAGGATGTTGTAAATCAAAATGGATATTATTGAAGCTTGATTAAATTATTTGATCTACTCAGTTACCCTTTCTTCATAAAGAAACTTCAAAATAAATATTTAAATGATCTGCTTTTTGTAGCATATACTATATACTTGTCTAAATCTCAATCTATCTCTCGTCAACACTGCAACGCATTATGTTCTTTCGGGAAAAGTCAATGTGTTGATAGTATATATATTGTTGTGAAATGCTTTTGTGATGTTACAGCTAAAGGGAAGACCTGAAATGCCAGTCATCTAACAGCTCGAAACTCCTAAAGGCTAAAACAGAACAATTTTAAACTCTGTACAGACATTCAAATGCCTCATTTTGAGAGGAAATGTTTAAGCTGAGTTCGGTGGGTCATATAACTAAAGCGTTTTATTTCTGCGCGCTGCAACGCGCGACGTTGCAAGTTCTATGAGCGTACCTGTCTTTAACCAGGTGGCGCTGGAAGTCTTTCATATGAAGCACTGGCTCCCGCCAGTAATGGCTAGTCGTTCTTCAGGCAGCACCTTAACCGCCCCGCGGCGACACCAGTATGATGAAACCTTTAGTGTCGCACCTGGGTTTGAGAGTGCTTCAAATGAGTCAATCGGTGCTTACGTGATTTAGCTGCTTAGTGGTACGTTTGACGGTACAAGGAGAAGGGAGCGACGAAAGCGTTGGTCGTCTGCAAGCAATTCCGCCTCTTCCGGCGCGGGATCTTCCTCTCCACGAAACAACGCTCGAATGCAGCCAACCTGGACTGAATTGTCCACCACTAAAACTGCAAGCGCTCTCCGTGCCGTAAGTTCCTCCCTGTCTCGAATCGGAGTTTTCTGGAAGATATCTCTGCGGTAGCTTACAGACAAATTGCCGGCGGTTTGACGGCAGCTAGAGGTATCTTTCGAGATTCTTATGCCCTACTGAAGCAGAGACTAAATTCTAGTAACGCGGCGAAGATTTTGTATGGAGCGGAAGTTTGTCTAGCTTATGGCACAGTGGCTGTGATAACATCAGGACGCCCGAAATGTTATTGGCCGATCGAAAAAAAATAGTGGGCAAGACCTCAAATCGTCTAGCATTAAAGTATACCCACTATCCTTCCGACCAAAAGCCAATCAGAACTCAGTGTCGTTCTGTCGCCACTGCAACCCCTTGTTGCAAGATACAGACGACTTGCTGTCCTCATTGCGTTTGACTGCAACCAAATGTGTTAAACGGTATTGCGCACCCGATTGTGCTCGCTCACGACGAAAAAACATACTGACCAGTGACGTCATCAATCGGGTAACTCCTGAACATTTCAAATGTTCCCACATTTCCTTTTCTTGTACATTTTTAGAGCGCAGCTCTTAGGCGCCCGTTAACGGCTTGAGCGGCGACGCAGTCGGCGCCGGCGTAGCCGCGCGTTGCGTGATAGGATGCTTACCATAATAACAACACACGTAACGTCACATGTGACGTTCGAGGGTCACTAGGGTCACGAGTGACGTCATGGGTGATGTCACATTGGTCATTCGTGAAGGTCACGTGAAGGTCGCGGCCTTCACGAGTCCTTCACGAGTGACGTCACGAGGGTCACTATGGTCACGAGTGACGTCATGAGGGAGGGTGGAGGGAGGGAGGGAGATGGGAAGCAGGAGGGGAGGAACGAAGGAGGAGAGGAGGAGAATGAAAGAAGGAGGAGGAAAATGGAGGAGGGGGAAAGGAAGGAGAAGGAGAGAGCAGGAGGACAGGAGTAGGAGGGGAGGGGAGGAGGAGAAAGGGGAGGGTACGAAGGGGCATACCATTCTCCTCGTACCCAATTCTCTCCTCCTCAAGAGCTGCCCTCTAATTCGACATTAGAAGGGATTGTGAACGTCTAAGCTTTTTTCAAAATGGACTTCAGAAACGTTTAGCAATGTTATTAACGATGATTTCTGATATATAGAAAAAACAACTGATATCGAAAATATTGCAAAACGTTCAGACTAGTTAAATGCAGTTACAATGCTACCTCATACATCGCGCCAGAGTACCAGGTAGTGTGTCATCTTGTCACAAGAGAGCGCAAATCCACAACGCCCTTGGTTAAAAAACAAAACAAAAAGAAAACGCAGGGTGTGTGAAACAGCTTTTTGATGAAACTCACTGAGGGGGGCCCCCATTGCATTTACCACCAAAGTTGACCTGGAACCGTAACAATTTGTGAATATTATGACTTCCAATGAAAGCCAGCAGCCTTCCGATATAATAATAAGCTTCATATTTCGATCTAATTCATTGTGTAAAAATTAGGAAAACATTTTCAGGACGACTATATATGAAGAAAAGTTTGACAAAAAAAATACACTTGCGACTTTTTTGATTACTTGAGTTCAGATCTTGTTAGATTAACCTATGCATGCATCCATCCATCCACTAATCAACAACAAATTTCAAACAATTATTACTTTAAGAGGGGGTCTGGGAAGAGCTTGGCAAGCCTTCTCTTGGGTTTCCAAGCTGAACCTCAATAACTTATTTACTGGCGAGAATTTCGTGTCGTCCGGGACGAATGGTGTTTAGTGCACCACGAGTTGTTGCCAAATGTAAATAATTTATTTTGTTTGCGCGGCTTGCAAAGTGAGAGACAACTGTCACACAGCAGATATTAATATTATGCATGTACGTATTGAAATTAATTGCCTTCATATAGAAACATCTGCTAAGTATAACACCTTATGACTGTTGTAATATTTTCAGTAAAACTTTGTTTCGTACTTCACACTTCTCAATTGCTCAAATAGCGCTTGGTAGCTGTCAACTTGACGACACTAAAATGAATGTAGGTGTTTTTTATCCTCTACTTCTGCCATGATTCCGCGACATTTGAAGAATGCGGCACAAAATAATAAATAAAATTATGTTTCTTTTATAAACCTAATGTGGCTCTTTCATTCTTAGAGCTATAAATGAATTTGGGAAAAGGTCTCTCACCTTATTGCATTTATACATTTATGACATTTATGTGTTATCGTCCTCCAGAATAGACCAATTAACGCTACTATTATGTTGAATGTCACGAGACTAGTTCATGCACAACGCTAACAATTCAATGTAACTTTTTTATGTATTGTAAGATACTAATCTGAAAGAATATAATATTGTTCTCACTTGATCTAGAATTATATTAAACCACTGTACCTTTATTTTTTAGAATGACATTGCCATCATAACTTTGAAACAACCTGTGGAATTTTCACAAACTATTAAAGCAATTTGTCTGCCTCAACATCAGTGACAATCCAGATTGTAACGTTCCCATGTATGTTGCTGGATGGGGATTCACTGAACGTAAGAGCAACTAAAACAGTTGTCATTCAAAACACCAAAGGCTATTAATATAAAAAACGTATATACTAAACCTTTTGTATTTCAACATTGAGTCAAGCTGCTTGCGTGTAGCTATAATTATTGGAAAGAAGTCACGTAGTGTTGATCCCACCTAGGTACTTACCAGGGTTGCCGTTTTTACTCTTGAAAAAAAAAACTTTATTTTTTTTCGTGTGTTTTTATACTTATTAATGAACTCCCAAATGATGTATCATCCAACTCCCGTCTATATGCTGATGACTGTACGATTTATCGAAATATCGACACTTATTGAGAACAAACCATTATACAAGATGACCTTAATTGTATTTTTAGCTGGTGTAATAACAGGTAAATGGCGGTGGACTTTTGGAAGTGCCGCTATGTGCGGTTTAGAATATAACACTTTCCACTCCTTTGCCCTTAAACTATGAATATTGCACTTGTAGCATTAGGTAACCAAGTGTAGTCCTTTGGCGTATATTACATTGAAACTCTTTCTTGGGGAACACACCTAGGTTTGACACAGTGCTCGGAAAAGCTCCACGGTTTTTAATAAATATACCGACTACTACGAGGGTATTAGCACCTTCCACTTAGGTCAAGGTATTTTTGTCAAAACCGCCTTTGGTTAACACTGATATACTCAAATACATATACATACATATACATATACTCAAAGAAAACAAAACTCGACAAGAGTATCTTTTAAACTATACTCCGTCTCACACTGCGATGAACTAGTGTCTGAATGCCGTCGTACGGAGCACTACCTCAGAAAAGCGCGCATCCGCATTGCGAAAGTGTGCGCGAGGGAAATTCCGATGCGCAGAGTACAAAGAGCCCTAATTTTACGCAAGTGGTTCTCTGCTGCGATAGGGCACTATTTTTTTTATTGGTGAAGTAAAGGTACACGGTATTCAGTATCATAAACATTAATGCCATATTTCGTGAACATGCCAACTGTTTGGGTAAATTGGAGGGCGCGCAGGCGACACTGATATGAAGTCATGTAGCCAATCCGAACTTTCTTTACGTACCCGTTCCCTATCTCCCTTTCGCACAATGTCGGTACATACGCTCTCCCGTGTCGAACATTCGATCCGACTCATCTTCATTTCTTAAAGGGCTCACCAAACAATTTTGAAATCGAACTTCATCAATCGCACATCGTAAAATGTGTGAAAAGAAACCCCAAAACACACAAATAGAGAGTAAAAAAATTCTTCAGCATAAAACTTTTAATAGAAAACCGGACTCTTTCACACATTCTTTTTTCTAAAGCTCTTTCCCTTTTCATTGATATGCATCCGCGGAACCGCAGCACGTCAGCCAAATCCACGTCGCCTATTGGGTAAAAGCCTACCTCATCAGCACCGCGATCATAAACAATAAATAGCCGTCGAATGTTTCCGAAATGTTTTGTTAAATAATATTCAGATGCGCATTTTGTAGCATAATTAGAGATGTGACGAAAATTTCCGAATTTGATCATGCTCAGAGCCAGCCGCCATCCAGCGTGTCATCAGCGAAGCAAAAGAAAGTCCCGACTGTGCCTGCGCAGTCTACCCACGAGCGTCATCTGCTGAACGGGTTTGCTTCTGGTCGCGCTTTTTTCGCAGAGCAGACTTTTGTTTTCTTTATGCTCGAGTAGTGTTTACATTGGTTGTGATCGATCGCTCGATCGCTATGCCGAAAGGCTGCAGTGTGCCGAAGAGCCCCAATTGCAGTTTGTGCAGTCCGCTGGTTAAAAAAGAAAACAGTAGCAGTTTCACCGCTTGCCACTCGATGAACCACGTCGGAGCACTAAGCGCAGGCTAACCGATTTGAGAAACCCCGGGTCTAAAGTCATTAGCATATGCTCGAAACGTTTTGACACCAAGCGTGATTGCAGACACATTCAAAGTGTTCTCCGCGAATGCGAGTAGGATGATAGGATCTAAAAGCCCTCCGTGGCATCATTGCCATCAGCGGAGTCAAACCTACCGGCACACCACCAACTCGCTGCCGCTAACGCTCCCATTCTCCTGCTGCGGAGATAACTTCCGGTTCTGATCCCGGCGGATGCCACGAGCGTGAAAATTAAGCAGGAGCTTGTTTTGCGGTGAGGTAGAGAGGAAGAAAAATTATATATTTCATTATTTTTTGAGTAGAAGTTAATAAACCGAAACGAAAACGGATGCCCTTTCGGCATTCACTGAACATTGAAGGTTCAATGTAAACTTTATTTGGCAAAGGTAGAAAGGTCATTTCATGGTCCCTTTAATGGCCACTGGTTCTGATCCTGGGTTTTCTTCGCCACATCGCATCCAGATGTTATTTAGTACCTTCAGTAGTCTTCAGTATCAGTAAGCAGACGGAGCAGCCGCCAGAGCTCAATAAGCACACGAGAAACTCGCTTCCGCCTGAGGCGTCTTGGCGCACTGGTGAGTACGACGAAGCAAATATACCACATGGCTTTTAACAGGCTCGGCTTTGGACCCGGCGGCATGTAGTACTGGGCTTTACTCCATCGTAGGGTGAGACAAAGTGTAGTCATACGTTATTTCGCAAATGTCAGATCAAGATTGCAAAGTTCAACCATTGACCGTTGTACATAATTGGTGCTTCAAATAGTCCATCATTCCACCAATAGTTCAAGAAGGAAATCGGACACAATGTAGCATACCGTCTAATTTGTAATAATTTGTGTGCTTTAATTGTTCAACACACGTAAATACTGCGCGCTTTCCTAAGCTTTGCAAGATAACATATGGTTTGCCTTTCTCTAATAATCGAGTTTATGCATACTCCTTTTTTCGCGTGTTTGTGCCGAAGGCATTTTTTGCAAAAGTGTAATATATTTAAACGCCTCCTGTGATAATGCCCATGGGGTGCTGCAGTATTCGCGACTCCAGCGAACTATAGGGGGCGTGTTGGTCTGGCGAAGTGGCGGGCAGAAGGAAGTCGTTTTTGTCGTTCAGCACGCGGACCATCATCAATTTCTTGCACTACAGCGTAAAATCGGTGCTACATATAAAAGCAAAACGATTTTTAACTTTAGAAGCCTTGCTCTAGTCAGTGCGAAAGAATGACACTGCGGAAGCATAAAAATAATTACTGGAAACGATGTTTGTATTACGCTGCCTACGAGAACACAGCACCGATAGCAGGCGACAAAGTCGAAACGACCTCCCCTCTTGAGCTACTCAGCGTTGCCGCTGCGCGTGCGTCGATTTCGCTGGAGTGGCCAATATTTCTGCATAAACTCATTAGGTTATACTTAACTAACACTTAGAGTTAGTTTATTGCAATAAATTACGACACAGCTTTGTTTTTGTGATACAACAGCATATTAAATGTTTCAGACTTTACTAAGCGCGCTTTTCCCGTACGCTGTCACGCTTCGCCCCAGAGACAATCAAATAATAATTTTAAAGCATACATAATATCTGCATTTAAAAGTTTTTCTGCGTCAAGGAAGTTTTTACGATATTAAAAATTTAGTGTGTCGTTCAGTAGCAACCATATTAATTTTTTCTAAGGTTCTGAAATCAGCGGTTTATCTTTAAAAAAATTCACAATTTAATACCGGCTCCTAAGCAAATGTCTGAAATGTTAAATGAATCGTTAACACTTTCTTTTTCTTTTTTTCTTGCAATATAGTATTTTGACTGAAGTTTTTTTTTCTTTATTGTCATCAGGTAAGCTTACTATTGTTTTGTATGTGAGTGACGGTTCGGAAAGGCAAGGTTTGTAAGAAACTACCTCATGGAAATAAATTGTTAGGAATGATACCAGATAATAGATTTCGTAAACATTAACGTGCCCGCATTAGCTGTCGTAGCGTTTGAAAACAAAATCAAATCTTTGGGAAGCGAATCAAACTTGAAACAGCTGAATTCCTGTGAAAGTAATTTATGGTTTTATTATACATGTAAACAGATAAATAAAAATACGGTATTTAATCAGAAAGCGCAAGGCAGTTATTTTGGGAGAATGATTTCGACATGCGCGTAAATCGTGTGGAAATTATCCCCTTTTATAAAATATCTACAAAGCAAACCACACGTAATTTTAATTGTTTCTTGCTCACTGGTGAAATCGGTATGACATTATGAAGCGCAGTCGTGATGGGAAGGCATTAAGTTTATAACAAATCTGAACTCTCGCTTGCTGGTCTCGCTGTCATTTCTTCGTGTAAACACATATTGGCCAACGCCTCGATGCAAGAACCAAATTTGCTAAACTGCTCTAAAACACGTCCGTATTGGTTTAAAAAAACGCCCAAAATACATTGTGGTTATAATGCGTATTCTAAAGTCGTCAAGATGTGTATCAAACCTCCAGAGAGCAATTATGATGTATGGTGCCAAACAACAATAAAATCGTCTTCGCTCTGTATACGTCCAAGGCACACTCTTTTTGCCAATGGCTTGTTCATTCCTATTAACATTATGGTTTATAATTAATCATATATATGACCAAGGGCTACGCTCACAACATTTGGTTGTAGCCATTTGACGATGCTGATGCACTCCTAAATATTAGCCCTTACAGAATCCAGCTACGTTAATATATCGCTCTTTTCTTTCAACTCCTTTTCGCAGCGGTCATGGGGAATAACCAGTCTCGGTCTGAAGATGTGGACGGGTCTCCTGTCGAAGAAAATTTGGTGACAGTGAATTTCGGTGCCAAAAAAAACATCACGACAAGTAACTGAAGGTGCCCATGTAGCACGCCAGAGGAATGCCCAACTTGGGCAAAGGTCTGGCAAACATAAGGGCCCAACTTTGGCGCAGTTAGGTTTTTGCACCATGGCAATCATCAGTGCCAAAGTACGGTGCCTAACTATAGCCTTAGTTGGGCGATCCTAGGGCATGCCAAAGTTTGGCTCTTCTCTGGTACGCCAGAGGAGTGCCAAAGTTGGTGCCATACTTGAGCCATAACTGCCAGAGCAACGCCGAATTTGGGTATTTCAGACATGCCAAAGTTTGGCGTTGCTCTGGTCTGCCAGAGGAGCGCCAAAGTTGGTGCCATACTTCAGCCATAACTGCCATAGTAAATCCTAATCTGGGAATTCGGGGCATGCCAAGGTTTGGCGTTTCTCTGGTCCGCCAGAGGAGCGCCAAAGTTGGTGCCATACTTGAGCCATAACTGCCAAAGCAACGCCGAATTTCGGTATTTCGGACATGCCAAGTTTGGCTTTTCTCTGGTCCGCCACAGTTCTGCCAAAGTAAGTGCCAGACTTTAACCCTAACTGCCAAAGCAACGCCTAATTCGGGTATTTTGGCTACGCCGAGTTTTGCTTTTCTCTGGTCCGCCACAGTTGTGCCAAAGTAAGTGCCAGACTTGAGCCATAACTGCCAAAGCAACGCCTAATCTGGGTATTTCGGACATGCCAAGTTTGGCTTTTCTCTGGTGCGCTACAGTTCTGCCAAAGTAAGTGCCAAACTTGAGCCATAACTGCCGCAGTAAATCTTAATTTGGCGATTCGGGGCATGCCGAAGTTTGGCTCTTCTTTGGCTACCCACTGAAGTGCCAAATAAGTGCCAAAGAAAGCCGAGAGGCCTGCCCAAGTTTGGAATATCCCTGGTGTGTCACAGAAGTGCTCTTTCACGCGCCCAAGACGAGAATTAAATTAAATAAGCGTTGGAAACACGATGGTCAGATGTCATCACCTCCGTTCCCAAGCAGCACGGCAATACTTTGCAGTATCGTGCCAGTACCGGCCGAAAGCCGGTTCCAATATCGCTCAAAGATCCAGTTTGGCACCACCGTTTGATATCCGGCAGGTACTGCCGTTCAGCCGTTTTGCCCCGGCCTAGCGTTCGCGCAATATTGTGCGAATACTCTACGATGCGTCTGCTCCGTATTGGCCGAACGTCGTGCAAATATGTGTACGTTGCATATCATTTGTTGCGTATCAAATCACATATACGGACAAACAAATTTTTTTCGATCGCTCCCAGAAGTTTATTAAACCACTATCATTACACACAGTGTATTCTCGACATATTTTCAAAGGTCACACTTCTCTGTAAAACGAAAAGCAAATTATAAAATAAAATTAACACTGTCCTCATGCCAAGCAAAATTCATCACACAAAAACCGCGGAGATTGAGAGGAAAGCAGGGCTACTATCAGAAGCATGCTTGCAGTGTACTTACTAATAAAAGAGCGATATCATGTAATCCTTGATAGATGCATAATCCAACTCAGGCACCACACAAACACACTCGAGAAAGAAGGCTGCGCACATTCAACTGACGTCTCGTCGTCGGCGAAGAGCAGTTTTTGTCGAAGCGTGTCCAACAAACACATCACAAAAATTCCACGAACTCCGGTGAAAAAAATGGCTGTTACCAAAAAATTGGCATGGACGTATTCCGGCCGTTTACGACGACAAAACACGGCCGCGTCTGCAACGCACGAAAGCAACAGAACACTGAAGAGCGCATTTCGAAAACCGGACCTACGTGGCCCGCCCATTTCTATAACTAGGCAAACGGCGAAAACAACAGCCCAGAGATCCCATCAGCGCGACAGAGAGAGTCACGTGAAAAAATTTTGTCCAAACGTTTTAGTCCTACGCTTCCTACGCACAGAGGTCACGCTTTTCGCTCCACCTTTTTGATTTGCTTAAAGCGGCTGTCTTGCTCGCTGACAGCCGCACGAGGACACAAAAGCAGGTGGGGAGGATTTGCAAAAGGCGAGGTCGAAGGGGCAACAACAACGCAGCTAAGCTCCCTCGGCATTTTCGACGCTTTAGAGTAAAAAAAAACAAAAAAAAAACAAAGACAACTTATAAAAAAAAAAGAACCTGCTGTACAGCCAAAGCTACAGGGAGAGAGTGTATCCCGACCTGTTCTACAGTAGGAAAATAAGGGACGGGGAGTCCTAGGGTGCCTACATGTTTCCGCTCCGCTTTAGGGTGGCGCCAACTTCTTGTTACCCTTTCCCAGATCCTCTCCCACCGCCATTTTTTCCCACTCCTTATTTCGCTAAACGTACACAACGTTGAGTTCGTACTCGACATACCGGCAACACTGTGAGGCCACTTCCGTTTCCGTTCATAAGAGGAGTCGGAGGCTCAGAGGGATGGCGGTCGTCGTGGCTGTCGCTCTCTTTATTCGGGTGTTTCATATTTTCGAAGTTGCGAGGAGGAAGTGTGCGTTGCTTTTATCGTAAACGCGAGTTCCCGTGACAAAATGGAACGCAACAGACCGTGCGTTGAACGCCGAAACCTCGCCGTCGGAACGAGGTGGCGAGCGCTCCCTAGCCTAACGAGGATTAGCGGCGTAGTCTGAGCGAGCGCACGACCGGCGAGTGTGACAAAATGGTCGACGAAAACAGCGGAGGTTGCCATGGCAACGATGGTAGGCAACACTGGTTTGTCGGCGACAGGTATCACAAGCGTTGTCGCCACCCTGAACAGCGAGCAGCGGAAACATATAGGCGACCGAGGGAGTCCCAGCCCTTCTTTGGAAAGAAATGGAACGGAATGAAAGCAAAGGCCACTTCTGCCGGTGACCTTGTCGCCTTGCCATAGTCTGTCAGCGTTCGGCTTCCATTGTGGGCCTCAGAAAGATAATCTTCTTTCTTGAGAGCGAAATGGAAGGGGTGCTTATGTTTTGCGGGCTTGTCGCCACCCGATAGGCTTCAATTATTTCTCTCCCGACTCGCTCACAGTGACCTTCCATGGCTGTCGTGCCGGCGAAATTAGGAGCGCAGCCGGGACATTTCCTCCCGTGAATGACGATCGGGTGCTGAGAATCCGAAGCAGCTCTTTCGGCGTCCATTTGATGTTCTCGGAGCCGGTCGTTGAGGCATCGCCCCGTTTGCCCGATGTACTGTACCTGGCCCCGTAGGACAGGGGGATCGCGTACACTTCCTCCGCTTCCTCTCCTTCCCCCAAGATTTCCCTTTCCCGAACTCCCACGGAGCGGGCGGGCATTGAGCTTGAAGCCGAAAATAAATGTTGTTGAAGTTGAAAGATTGCCCTGTCTGTATCGTCCCTTATGTGTCTCCACTTTCTAAATGTTCAAAAAGCACCAACACGCTAAAATAGAACAAGTTCCGGGATTTCATTTTAATTCCCCAAGTGTGATGCGGGAGCGGCGCCACGGAGCCCCGGTCGTTTCCGCTCTTTGTTATCGCTAGGATTTGACAGTGCCCACTCACAATGCAAGACACGCACAGAGCCACGCTCGCTTTTGCAATGCGCCGCCTAATAATGATATCTGTTGAGGAGACGTACGGAGATCGGTCTCGTGCAGCGCTAGCTCGATGGCAGCACTTTCTGTAAAGGCGCATTCACACCAAAGATGTAAGCAGTCGCGCAATGCGACTAAATCGCATCGCAAAAAAAAAATAATTAGATGATCACTCTGGCGTGCGCGATGAGCGAGTCCAACACCTTCGTTGGCGAGTCGCTTCTCAAAAAATGACCGCATCTCCACGTGCTGAATGATGTTGATTGGGGCGAAGCTCGGGTGGTGCTGATGATACTAATTTTAGTCATAGGTATTGCTGCTTGCTGTCGGCGTTGACGCTTTGCCGCCGCTTCCCGAGCTCTCAACTCCGGGTCCGCTTGGCGTTTTTGACGCTGTGCAGCAGCTTCTCGCGCCCTGGTCTCCGGAGCAGCTTGCTGTCTACGTAGACGCTGAGGCGCTGCAGGCCGAGCTTTTCGGTCCTTTTCATTCATGGCAGTAGGAGAATGTGTGGTTTTCTTCTTTTTCTTTTTTTAAGCTGACAGATGGGATGGCATCTCAGAACCCCCTACTCTTTTTTTTTCTTCTTTTTCTTTTTTCATAATTTTTTTCATCTTTTTTTGTCCAATTTTTTTTTGCCCTACACGAGCACGTGAGCATGTGCGAAGCACGAGCATCCGACGCCGGCCTACGGCGGACGGCGGACGGACATACGGACATGGCTAGCCCCTAAGGAGCTTCGCCCCTAAAACTCTCGCTCCGAACGCCGTTGATTGGCTCAGCCTCTCCGCTAATAGATCGCATCGCAAAAAGTCGAGTCAGCAAGTGACTGCTCAAATCGCGTCGCTTTTTGCCCGCGCTGGTCGCTTTTGCGATGAAAGTTATCGCGCGACTAGATCGGATCGTCGGTGTGAACGCGCCATAATGTCGAACCAGTCTCACGGCACGTCCCGATATTGGCGTGTGTACCTACGCGCGAGTACAACATCCGGCACAATTTGCGTTTGCAAAGCCTGGTCCAGCCGCGTCAAAACGTTCAGCCAACCTTTGGACTGGAGAAATCAAGAGACACCCAAAATAAGATAAAGTGGCCAGCCGAATGAAACTTGATTTCTGTTTAATTAAGATGAAGACCACCCGCGTACATCAAATACCTCATCAGCCGAACTCCAAGGCAGTAAGCCTAGTTCTGGCACTTGTTTGGCAACTTTGGCCCGTAGCTGCCAGATCACAGCCGAACTATCGTGAAGCGAAGCCTAACTTTGGCACTTGTTTGGCGACTTTGGCCCGTAGCTGCCAGATCACAGCCG
Source organism: Ixodes ricinus (assembly GCA_037355805.1). Lineage (NCBI taxonomy): Eukaryota > Metazoa > Arthropoda > Arachnida > Ixodida > Ixodidae > Ixodes > Ixodes ricinus. The sequence goes on from JAZHYW010020212.1 coordinate 15,930, forward strand.
AACTATCGTGAAGCGAAGCCTAACTTTGGCACTTGTTTGGCGACTTTGGCCCGTAGCTGCCAGAGGACAGCCGAACTATCGGGAAGCGAAGCCTAACTTTGGCACTTGTTTGGCGACTTGGGCCCAAAGACGCCAGATGTCAACCGAACTACAAGGTAGTAAGCCTAACTCTGGCACATCTGTGGCGATTTTGGCCCGAAGGTGCCGGATGACAGCCGAACTATCAAAAAGTGAAGCCTAACTTTGGCATTTGTTTGGCGATTTTGGCCCAAAAATGCCAAATATCTGCCGAACTACTGGGCAGTAAGCCTAACTCTGGCATTTGTTAGGCGATTTAGGCCCAAATATGCCAGATTAAAGCCGAACTACCAGGCAGTGAAGCCTAAGTTTGGCACTTGTTTGGCGAATTAGGGCCAAAATACCCAGACTGTTGCCAAGGGAGGTCAGGTTTGGCTCTACTTTGGCTTCTTCGGCCTTTTCAATGCCCTAAACTGCCAGACAAAAGCCAAGTTTTGGCCCATAACTCGGTGCTACCTGGGTGGGTATACCGATGCAGCTCAGATGTGCTTAAAGGGGCGCTAACAGGTCAAAATAAGATTTTGTTGATAATCCGAAACGATTGAAAACGATGCCTGGACATTATTCTCAAACGACGGAACTTGGCAAGACAGTATTTGTGAAGTAATAAAAAAAAATTATCAAAACCGAATTTGAAGTTTCCAAGCGGTCCGGGCTAGTCCAGTGATGTCAAAAGATAAGTCGTCCTGCAGTTCACATTTCTCACGCCTCCGAACCATCCCGACCCGAAGTGTCGTGTTCTTCCGTGTCCTGCGATCAAACGCTCTTTTCCTTGCCCGCCGCCTGTTGCTGTGAGCAGACCAGGCTTCACTCTCGAGTTTGAACTTATTTCAGGGCTATTCAGCAATCTCGAATTTTTATCAACGGTGTGAGGTAGAACAGGACGAGCAGTGGACTTTTGTCAGTGACGGGAGTGACCACGTCGAGCCGCTTCTGCTTGAAAGGCTGCCTCGGCGGAGCCACGACCAAAACAACGGTAAACATATACGAAACCCAGTTATTGTGAACGTTTGACGATTTCTTTTTCGAAGACTCAGAGGTCATCGGGCACCTAAAAAGAGAACTTCACCCGATTCTCCAACTCACGGATTATCCTTAGTGCAATATGTGCCGGGTGCCGCCAGCCCCACCATGTTTTCCGAGGAAGGATTAAAAGCCAGGAGGCGACGTCACTCCGGGCTCTGATTTTATGTTTTTCTAAAACAAGGGCCTTAGTGCATTCGCTTTTACTTTAGAAAACATGTTTTACGAATGTCGTTATTAAATATTAGATCTTGAAGAAATGTTGTTACAAAGCTTCTAAATTTCATGTTTTTTGGCGTCAGAAATAAAACAGATACGAGGAGCTCAGTAGAAGAGAAATGCGGGCGCGCTTTTGGGAAATTTGTTTTTTTCGCGTTGTCATTTTTGTGTGTCTATGACTATAACTTTTATCGCTCGAAACAACAACAAAAATAAGACCTTTGGGGTGTCAGCGCCCCTTTAAGAACGTTGCTGCGGTATTAGCTTGCTATAAAAGCGCCTAACAGCTTCAGTTCATGTATCCATTTGTTCAATGCGTCTGGGACATAAAGGCTTCACATATCTAGAACAAACATAATTTTATATTAACTAACTATTCATCTCTCTCTATAATGGCATTTTTAGTGTCATTGCGAGTCTGATTCCCCGATATTCTTGATGCTGAAAAATAACAGTAAATGTAGGGATACACTGCCCGAAGCAGTACAATACTTAGAATATAGCTCACTAGTAAAACTTTAATTTGAAAACGGAAAAAGTACAGCTTTAATAGCGAACCTCGCCTTGAACACGTTGCGAAATGTGTTGCAGCATTGCAAATCTCAACATCGCATTTTTAATTTTCATGGGTTTAAATCCAGGTACTCATTGCTAGCGACGTCCAAGA
>JAZHYW010020213.1:0-18014 GCA_037355805.1 Ixodes ricinus
ACTCTCACGTGTTTACAGCCGCCTCACGCTGTCTGAACTCTGCTGTTCATGTCAGTCACTGCTTATTTGGTGGATTCGCAACTGCGCACAAGAAACGAAGGAAAGGTAGAAGGGTGTTCAAAGGACAAGCGCTTGTACACCCTTCTACTTTGTCTTCATTTCTCGTGCACTGTGTCGAATCCACTAAGCATGAATCAACTATAGCCCGCATCGCCACCTTAATGCACTGTTTATTTTCAGAAAACTCGGGCTGTGTTTGATCCCCCTACAATTTTGGTCTAAAATCCCGCAAGCACTATCCGCTGAAGGGGACGACAGCATTCTAGTTTCTATGAATATAAATTCAGCTTCGAAGTCCCAAGCAGTTTTTATGGTACTCCCTGGCCAGCTTGTTTACTGCTGTCGAAAGTTACTGTTAAACTGACTGCAGGGTCGATGCTAAATTTATTTGTTCTAATAGACTGCTGCACCCCGCCTGTTTCTGCCTTACGCATCCGCGAGTGTGGATTCACGTGGTAGAAGCAACATAGCATGGTTGACCCAGCCTGTATTTACCTTTCAAAGCACTGTCAAGTATGAGCATTGTCGAGGTGTCATTAGAGCTTTTCCTCTTTGTGGGGTGGGCGTGTGCAGGCAGAAACAACAAGCAAAGTACGGTTTCGTGTGACAATAAGAAAACACTGATTGGTCTATGAGGAAACAAGGCGCAAGGGGATAGCGAGGAAAGGAAGAGGGGGAAATGGGGGAGCGGACATATGCACCACGGTCACGGTGTCCGCGGTCCTACTCCCCCCGAACTTAACTCGACGGTTTTGTGAGCCATTCGTTGTCTGCTCTTTTGTGCGCTCGACGCAGCGCGTTCGTTTTCGAAGAAATAGAAAACCTGTTGCCTCCATATAAACAGTCGAATCCTCCCAGCCTGGCTGACCGAACAAAACTAGTCCTGAAACTGGCTCTGGCTGGGCTGTTGTACTTTCCGTGAATTCCTTTTCTTCCCTCGCCAGCACCCCTTGCTAGCGAACTCCCTCCCCGTCCTGTGTCGCCGTGCTAAAAGCGCAAAGGCCATTGCATCGCTTTTTTATACTCCATCTCTCCTTTTGAGAGGACAGAAGAATTGTAAAGGGTAATTTCAGCAACTCATTACTGAAAAATAATGGGATTGCATTATAAATTACAGTTACAAAAAGTAACGGACTAATTATTAAATTACGAGAAAATTAATCAATTACAAGTGATTCTGTTACTTCTATTGGATTCCTTCCAAGTCGGGTCTTCACCGAGCATGTATTCGACTTCCGTTCTGTACTCTCTCTGGACTTTGTGCATAAACCGTACGTCAAAATATTACCATATTCAGCACACCTTGTTAAGTGCCTGATTATTAGCACACAAAGAAGCTCGTATGACGCAAAATTATCAATAACATACCATGTCATTCACAAACGCTGTGACATCTGATCATAATGAACTATATAGAAAAAAGAAATCCTAGTGGAGCCTGCCTTGTAGATAATTCGCACCACGTAAAATTTTTACTTTTAAACATGTGGACGTTTGTCCAAATGATTCGGAATAAAAATATATATAAAAAACCGAAAATATTTTATTAATATAAGTTTTAAAAAAACTTTCCAGGCGCTGAAAGCTAATATGAACTAAATACTTTTCAAAAATATTTTAGACGATATCGTATACTTCGCTGAGATACGTGATATACGGTACTGTAAATAGAAATACGAGTTATATTGAAAACAAGAAACGAGTAATTACAATATAAAACTGTATGTAATATGGTGGGTAATATTGTCGCGAGCGCAGCTGACTAAGTAGGCAGCGCGCTCGTGGCCTAGCGGTCAGCGCACGTGCCTTCCACGCATTTTTGTTGACTTTACTGTTCTGGTAAATTCGGGAACCGTGTTGCTGATTCGAGTTTAGAAAGTTCTACACGCCGAACCTTCTACGCCGATTATTCCAGAACCCCACGCGTGTACATAAGGGCTTCGCGTGGCGAGCCGCAGTCAGTTTCGCTTCAGCGTTCGATCCTGCTGCTTCGCCGCCTTCCACGCCCGCGACGCTCTGCTGTTATCTTTCTTTTTCCTTTTAATTTCTGGAACAAGTTCGTCCCATTAAACGTTCAGCTTACTCAGCCATTCGCCGCCTCATCCCTTGTCATTCGTGACAATATCTCTAAGTTGCCTGGTGAAATAAATTAACGATTTGGTTAATTTCGAACATATATAGATTCATCCGTAAAAAATAGCGTTGCGTGCTCTAAAAAAAGGATTTGTTCTTCAGAAACACAGAATATAAAAATACTTTTTTTGTAAAAAAAAGCTTATGAAATTTTTAGAAATCGCAGTCGTTCGGTATATCAAATAAGTAAAGATATCTATAATCTCTGTAAAAAAACATAACTAGTATAATTATATTAAGACCGTGCGATAAATAATTTCATTTCATTTATTTAGCTCAAAGACATCCTTACGAATGCAATACATGCGCGAAAATATTACAATAAAGGAAAAAGCACACTATAAAAATAACTATATAAAGAAAACAAGAACGATTCAGTAACAGTGTTCACATTGTCTGGTTCAAACATTGTAACACATCATTATTCACATTCAAGCACAATCATGATTGCAAATTTTTAAGCAAAAGAGCCAAAAAGCCAATGATAAATCTAAGAGAGAAAAGCCATGAAAAGCAACAGAAACAAATATTGCGGCAGAAATTCATTTTGGCTGGTCCACATATAGCACAAGATTATTGGCCGCGCTCAGTGATTCCGAGTTTTGGAGTACATTTAAAACATATGCGCACAATTCTTTTAAAAAAACACTTCATTTTTCTAGGCTGTAACAGATTCTGGCAGGGTGTTCTAGTCGGAAATGCACATTAATACTATAATACTTTAATAATATTACTTTATTTGCTGGTAGTGTCTATAAACGGCCACGAAGGCCTGCTTATTGGTACACTTTAAACAAAATAACCATCACATTAAAATGCAACTGTCTGTTAAGGCACAGGTTGAGGCACAGGTTAGTGAATACTAGCCACAAAATTAACAAGCGCAATACACACATATACCAAGACGCTACAGTTAACACAAAGCGCTAAAATCAAAAGAAAACCAGAATGCGAGAAACGCAAACAAAATTTCACAGTCTATAAATGCTTCACCATTTTTAAACAACGTATCTGCGTGGATGTCAAGATCCGGAACAGAAAGCTCGTTATAAAGGTGCTGAATCCTAGACGGTGGCGAGGCATGGTATGTGTATTTGGGTAAAATTGCAAAAGAAACTAAGAGTACGAAACGGCACATGAAAGCTCACAGATGATAAGAGTAAAATACTATCGATTCTACCACAGATGACTATGTAAAAATGACAAATCACGAATGGTACGCCGTTCGCTTAGCTCTCGTAAGGTAATATATTTAAGTAGTGATTTGTAACTATAATAACAGCGACGATTAAAGTATCAATCGTATTCCATTTGAACGAGACGCTCCTGAACTCTTTCAATTTCGTTGCAGTGATTCACAGAAAAGGAGTTCCACACTACGGAACTGAATTCAAATCTTGGTTGAACCAAGAAACAAAACAAATGAACCGAACATGTGTAACTGGAAAACTCCCGCGTCATACGTGAAATCAGCACCAGTACACGTAGGGAAGTACCCACCACCGAAGTGACATGTTCTTTGAACGAAAGACGGCTATCAACGATAACGCTAATGGTCACGCATGGTGGTAGCACTCTGAATCATTGTCGCATTCGGTAGCGTATATTGAAAAACAATCGGGTCACGCTTTCTGGAGCAAGAAATAACTTTTGTTTTTTGTGTGTTAAGGAACAATAGATTAGATGAGCACCACTCTGACACCTGGTCCATATCCTGCTTTTGTTATAAACAATCGTCTAAGCTACGCAGCAAGAAATAAAGCTTGATATTCTCTGCGAACAGCAGAATCTTAGCATTATTGACCGCAGAAACAATATCATTTCTAAAAATTAGGAAAAGGTGAAGGCCCAAGTTTCAGCCCTGTGGAACGCCTGACGTTGAGATGAAATGATCAGATAAAATTTTCGAAATCCGAACCGCGTTTGTACGCGAAGAAAGGTATGATTCGAACCAAGCAAGATACAAAGGGCATACACCATACAACCGCAGTTTCGACAATAGCAAAACCTAATTTACCGTATCGAATGCCTTCGACATATCAAAGTACACAGCATCAACTTGCCCTTGGTCGAAAATGACCTGAGACGAGTAATTGAAGAATGTGCATTGTTTAGTTTCAACTGATCTCCCATGAAGGAATCCATGTTGCGCAGAATTGATTTTTTGGCGGAAATAAAAAAAAGTCACCTTTGCACAACGATTTCAGAAACCTTCGAAAAACCACACAGGAGAGACAGAGGCCTGTAGTTGTTCACGATGCAAGCATCTCCCGCCTTGAATTTCGGAAGTATAATAGCTTCTTTCTATTGCTTCGGGAAAATACCAGACCGAAACGATAAATTGAATATCTGCCGTAAAATAGGAGTGAAATGTCCTCGCAACCCTTGATAATTAAACGCGGGACTGAGTCAGCACCCAAGGACAGTTTAGGTTTGAGGCACCATGTCGCTCGCGAAAATTCGTCATCAGTTATATCGCAAAAAGGAAGGCTATCAGAGTGTCGATAGTCGAATCGCCATATTGTACCGAAGGTGAATGCCAGGAAAACATGAACTAAAGAGACCTGCAAAAATATCTGCAACCTTCATACTTGAGGAATGGTAAACGGAATTGTCATGCAAAGTAATTTTCCTATTTGTCTCACGTACATGCTGTTTTGGAAACTTCCAAAATGCTTCGGGATCACGCGTCAGACTGCGTTCAACAGATTTCAAATGATTCACTTTGTCCCGCGCGTACAGCTTCTTTACCAAGGCACGGTAAATAGCGAACTTATTATAAGAAACCTTCAGTCCCGATTTCTTATACTGTTTATGACATCGCTGCTTCTTTTTTGTAAATACAATGTTAATTCGGAAGAAAACTAAAGAGGATATTTCGATGAGCGAGTGACTTTGTTCGGAATATATAGGTCTCACGCATGACGAATAACCTAAGAAAGGTTTTGAACTGCTGACTGCACGCAAGGCTCTTCCGAGTCGTCGTCCAGTCATAACGTGCAAGGTATCCATACATACTAAGATAATCACCCTTGTGAAAATTAAAGACTGAAGACGCGTTCTAGCTTAGTATTAACAAGTGGGGACAACCGACAAGGGACGGTAAATAGCGGATGGAACTCGTCAACACTCACTTATGTATGAAGAGGCGACGAGACACAGTATGTAAGTGAGCTAGACAGGAAAATGTCAAGCCCATTCCCCGCGTTATTTGTAATGTGATTTAACTGGTGAAAACCATTTAAGTTTCTGAAATCAATTTAAGATTATCAAATCAAGTAAAAAGAAGGCTTTCCTCGTTGTTTCTCAGTTAACACCAGTGGCGAGACCAGTAGCCCAGTCTACACCCGGAATATTAAAACCGCCCAATATTAGCACTATAACCTCACTTAAGTCAATTTTTGCCTGGATTTTGTTAAAATGGTTAATAAAAGACGTATGCTCGTGCAATAGGGGAAGTAATAATTTCCAATAATCAAATTAAAACAGCACATTGATCGTATAGCTCCAGGTCGTACCATCTGTGTGTGTTTATGCAACCGGCAATCGCAACTAGCAGTCCGCCTCCGTACTTCTGTCCGGTTTTCACGTAGTTTCTGTCACGCCGATGCACTATGTAGGTTGCCGTAAAGTAATCTGTATTTACAAGGCTATCATTTAGCCTCGTTTCAGTTAAACATATAATATCAGGACCACTGTGGAAAACATTAACAATGAATTCATCAGGCTTCGTACGGAGTCCGCGCGTGTTCTGGTACTAAATGTTAATCATGTTACGGATGATGGACGGCTGACATAAGGTACCACTTTCATCTAGCCTCCTAAAGAACTCATGGAAAATGCAGCCCTCTAGCCAGGCATCAGGCGTGTTTAGCACGTCAATCAGATCCGGTGACATACCAAGGTGGAAGGACGCATAACTCGAAAATCTAGGCTTTAGCTTTGTGCAGGTGGTCTTCTTACCTCCCAGAAAAATGCTCGATGATTGCCTCGAAGTCCTTCACAGAGTTTCGGGGGACAAGCTGGAAGCAAACAGAGGTTTGTCATAGCGTGGTCGAGGCACAGACTCTACGCTCGAGAACTTTGCCGTTCCCACCGATGCCTTGGTCCTGCGCCGCGGCTTTACCATGGTAAAGCTATCACCAGGTTCAACGCCTTGGTACACCGGATTAGTACCTGGGACATCGACACCACCAGCGAAGTTCACGGGACCCGCACTACTGTGCGCACTTTCGCAACCAAATGGCTTGCTCACGGACTTGGGTCTGGTCGCTCTGGAAGCGGATGAACTGTTAGTCCATGCTCCGGTAGCGGCGACGCTCTTCTGCAATGTTGAAGAGTTCGCGGCGGCAGACGTGTAGCTTTAAGTCGGTTGCCTCCCCTCTGCAGACGTTGCACGGGCAGACTCAGGGCCACGTTTTTATTCAGTTGAGCAATCTGGACGCGAGGGGTGCAATTTTCGGACTTCAAATCGTCCTGCAGTGCGACTTGCTGACGTAGAGCGACGGCTTCAAAGCGAATGGCGTTGTTCGCTGCCGTCAGGCACTTAGTTTCGGTCATTAAAACGTCCAGTTTTTTTGTCATTTGCTGAAGAATCTTGACGAGTGACGGTGACATGCCCTGAAGGTCAAACTCGCAATTTTCCGCAATGTCTTTGTTGCTGTCATCGTGAGCTGTAATTATAGCTGTCGCACCTCCGCTGTCATAAGCTGCCGCGGCGTCGTCGCTGTCGATACCACGTTTTGTGCAAGACGTGCACTTGTAAGTGCTAATTCCATCTAACATGAGTAGATCATAGTCCGCTTCAACGACATTTACGCACTTACATTGAAAACGCCTTTTACAGCTGCCAGAACAACAGATAAACCGCTGTCGCCCTTAAAACGGGGCGGTGCAGCTTACGCAGCTGTCCTTACTCGGCATTCTGGAATCACAATAATAACGGGTATGAAGAAAAAATATTAGTACGAACTGTATAAGGTTCCACATTCTGTGCGTTACAAATTCTGTAAGAAATATAAACTGCGAGAATGACTGTTTGAAGGTTGAAGCACTGTAATAAAGGCAATGAAAGAAACACAAACGAGTAATCTTTCATGGCATCTCAAGAGAAGACAAACCGATATTTTGTTTTATGCACGTAACGCTCGTATGATACGAATAATTTCCAGAGATAAATCGCGCGGCTTTCTTTTGCAGTGCTTCAAGACTTTTTACTAGGTAATTTTGAACCGGATTCCAAGTCAAACTTGGGTATCCAAGCTTGGGAGTACGATAGTTTTATAGGTAAGCAGACGCGTACCCTGGGGTGATTGGTGCAATGTACGCCTTAGAAAGCCATGTTTCTTTGATGGCTCTATATGACATGATTGATGTGTTCGATCCAAGTTAAATTTTGCAATCTCTGAATGCCTAAATATTTATATGACGTAACAACTACACGTTCAAGAGAAAGAAGGTCATATATTGGATCGACTCCACGTCTGACTTTTTGGTGAATGTCATTTGCCGACGTTTTGTAATATTGATGTTGAGTTGCCATTTCCACGCACCCATGTGCCAATTTCGTCAAGGTCGTCCTCTAGGGCGAGACTATCATCGAAGTTGGCTATTTTCTGATATCAGACGCAGTCGTCCGCAAACAACCTGATGGTAGGAACGCTGTCCGTAAGGAATATTGTCACAGCGTCGACCTCTATACATCTGACGTAGCGCAAACCGCAGAGTTGGGTGCACGTCCAGTATGCCCTGCACACTAAAAAAAAGATAAAAAAATGACATCCTTAAGGATGTAATATTTTTTTCCTGTTGCTGTAACATCCTTAGGGTGTTAGACCTGTCCCGCGGCTAACACCCGAAGGATGTTACAGCAGCACCAGTAAAACGCTGGTGTCCACCCTCAGAATGGAATGCTTGCAATCTTAACATAATGCGATGGATACTAATTTATGGAAAATACGTTTACAAGCTGCAAGCGCGACATGCAGTTGTCAGATGCGCAGAAACGGCAAATACAGACTGAGTGAATCACGCGCGATATAGGAATCACGACCGTGTTTAATTCTCTAACACATTATATTCGAACATCCAAAGACGCCCAATGGCGCCTGACCTTTCCCGCAGTTATAAGCGTTGCACGTATGTCGCTTTGTTGTCGTCAGTATTAACATATGATATATATAAGCTCGAAGAATGCATCTCCAACCACAAAGCATTGGTCCGGGCAATAAACATTTGACATAGCTATACTGAGACAAACTGTCTGAAGCGGGTGCAATACTCGAAATACCCTTAAAAGGGAAGCGCGTTGTTATCACCATAGTACCCTTTTGCAGAACGTGTTTAGACGCTTCAAAAATGAAGGGTGTTCCATGCCACAGAAACTATTTTACGATAACGAAATGTTGTATAAAACGAAATAAAGGTTCTGATGGGGTGTAATCTCTGGTACACACTTTGTATACCATCGGCCCTTCTTAAAGGGTTGATGAAACGATACTGCGCAATTCGCACGAGCATATACGAATACAGTCGCGGTCACACCTAACGCAAATCTTTCAGAAGCTTCTTTGTCAAGGTGCAATCTGACGAGGTTCGCCGTGTGCATCACAACTCATTGAAATCTACGTGTTTTCTGCCACATAATACTGTGCTATCGACTTCAGGATTTCATTCTTTTAAGGTGCAGGGGCAGGTAGTCAACATTTTAAAACACTTTATAGCTGCACGCAGGTACGTACCCAGGGGAAGGAAGTAGGCCCATTGAGACCGCCCAGCCCTCCCCCGCCCCCCAAGAAAGAATCTTCATATTTGCTGAGGCTTTCTCTCCCCTCCACCTCATAGACCATTTGTCATCGGCGGCCACCCCCTCCCCCCTCCCCCCCCCCCGAAACAAAATCCTGGCTACGGGCCCGGTTGCAGATCCACGCTTTGCAAGGATTAAAAACAATCGGCACCGGCATGGTCTAATAGGGAATCGTTTCGCCGTGGTCACTGCGTTTCAGCAAGCCCAGTCTTCCGACGCTTCCGACACAAAGTGCAATGCGATGGGCAATCGATTTCTGTTTTATGACGCACGGGCAGTCAGCACATTTAAGGACATCCAGCGATAACTGTTTACAGAACGTAAGGGTGAAAAAAAATGGGTGTCGCGACTACTTTGATACGCCGCTACTGATCGGTACGTTTCACGGATACTAAACGAGACGCCGCTGCGTTAAACGCGGTTTATTTTATGTCACGATTTGTTTTATGTGGTAAGCGTTGATCGCCAACGAGTAGAGAAGACGACAAGCGGTCGGAGACATCTCGATAGACGAGCGAATGAAACCTCGATTAATAACAGCCTTGCGTGTGCATCGGAAACATTCGCAACCAACAAACCAGACAAGCGGCTAAGATCATTTCAATTTTATGGACATCGTTCAAATCACTTTATTTTCTTTACGTTCATATGATACAATAATGTGGGCCAAAGTTGGTTAGCTACATCGCCACGTTGCAAAAACACATATAGCTCTACAGAAGGTCCCTATCATTCCCACATATTTTGCTCGGTATCACAAACGTTATATGTATTACGCACGGCCAAACATTGCGCTCATATGCAATTCTTTTCACACGGGTTCAAAAATACCGATGAATCAACCTCTGAATTCATAACACTTTATTTGAGGTCAAAACAGCATAATTTCCATTCGTCTGGGAGTTATTTACACTCTTAGAAATAAGGGGTGTATAAGAGTACGCCTTTTCCCATATGTAACACCCCACAACTAGATTTGGACGTTCAGACCACTGACGTCGAGCTGGCGATACCAACTTTACTATTGGCTTGATAGCTGTTGAATATAACGTACTAAAAAGCTAATGTGCGTATCAAAGACCTGAAAAAGAAACACTGAGGTTTTGGAGCACGACCAAGAAACTTTGATTGTCTCACTCTCAGCCTTTAATGAGTATACAGTGAAACCCGTTTAGAACGAACCCACGTACAGTGAATTATTGTCAATATAGAACTCACGGAAAATTTACAATAAAAATGCATGCAAAATGCACTTTTTATAACGAACAATATATTGGCTATATCGAACTTTTCCCCGGGAAGGCCTTCCAAATACGCGCAAACAGTCGTTCTATAGCCTGTCCCTTCCCCCAAAAAGAAGTCGGAAAGAAGAAAATTCCAAAAGCTCAAGTTGCAAACAAAATTGAGCGAAGAGAAGCTGATTGAAAAGGGAAAAAGCTAAGAAATACACTCTGCACGCAAGCACACAAAAAAATTCATCCTAAAACTGTTGCCCACGGAGAGAAGCAATTCACAAGAAAAGATAAGCTAAAAAAAAAAAACTTCGGCACACATGCAAAAAAAAATAATAAAGCTTCCCAGCGCGTTGTTACAAGGCGGAAGCGAAGCGATGAGAAAGAAAGAGCTCTTTCGGCTTTCAACGAACGCATCGTGGAAGTTTGTTGTGTTTTCTGCTATATCGAATTACTTGCTATATCGAACTGATCGTAGCGTTTCCTGCTGTTCGTTATAAACGGGATTGACTGTATTAGCTACTTTGGACGGAACGTCGAATTGTTGTTGTGGTGTTACATATGAGACAACGGGTATACCTCCATGCGCCCCCTATTTCTTAGAGTGTATGCTACGGTCAGAATCCAGTGGGCTCAAGGCGCGGCAGTGATGACACTTCGACCAGTGCGTTTCTAGGCTTCTCATACAAGATAAAACAACTCCAATAAAATAACGCCGTCAATCAGAAATTGCAAACGAAGAAACAGTCTAGTCGTAATGGTAACCACACAAAATCTTTCAGACAAAGGCGATGGATCAGAGTTGGCAGGGTCGTATATGCGCCCGCGCTAAAACGCGATTAAACTTCCAAATGCACGTCCTGTATTTATACATCCGTTGGATCCGAAATAAAGCGACCTTTGGTCTCATCTTTGTCGCCTGCCTTAACCTTCAGATTCTGCACGGGAGCACTTGCTGGTCATCGGTCGACCGCGACAACTTTTGTTTGGGGGCTAGTGCGCTATCTCGACAAGCGGGGAGCACCGACAACGACCACATCGACTTTTACGCTTTTACGGCCCCCGCCACGACCAAAGACAACTCCATGAGAATCATCCAACCACCGAGCACACCCAGACCATGAAGGAGACCTTCTTGGTGTCAAGTAAACGAAGCATTGAGGCTAGCGAGAAACCCATGCCACTGGACCGATCAAACGATCACTATCGAGCGGCGGATCCCGTGACGAGCGGACGCAGGCTGTGCTTTCTTCGACGTCTTGTTGCCCGTGGGATTTAGTAGCACATCACGTTGCCTGTTTATCCTATAATATCGCCGCGTAATATTAGTTATGGCTGTGTTTGTGAACCTCCGTCACCTACGTTGCGAGCCTGTAGAGACAGCGAAACAATCCCCGTATTTTCGTCTTTTGTGGTTTGCCACCAGGGCGGAGATTCGCTAGCTGGAACTTCATTTGCTATATCACCCAAGTGCCCCGGCCCGCGCTAAAAGAATCATGGGAACGGTGTTCCTTCAGCTCCTTAGTCAACGGTAATTTCGACCCTATCCTTGGTTACACAGGTTTTGAGCGTAATTCGGAGTCACCCTGAACAAGCACCTGATATACCCCAGTGACCTGTCATATCGCTTTTAAAATTTCTCCTCAATGTCAGCGTTTTTGATACTGTTCATGCTGTCCACACTTCAACCTGGATGGGCTGCAGAAATCTCTTACATTATTATCATGCTTATCATGCTGATATTAAGTTAGAAACGCTAAAAATGCTATAAACCAGCCCCGTGGACTCCGAGCTAAATCCTGGTTTTTGTTGTAGTGAATTATCGGCTTTTTAAGCAATTCCTGCTCAAACAACAATCACGAGAATGATAATATTGTAAGAGATTTCTGCAGCTCAGCCAGATTGAAAGGTGGATCGCATGCGCAGTATCAAAAATGCTGCCGTTGACGAGCAATTTTAAAAGTGATATGACAGGTCACTGGGGTATATCAGGCGCTTGTTCAGGGTGACTCCGAATTACGCTCAAAATCTGTGTAACCATGGAGTTGGTCGTAAATTAGCGATCAGTAGCGTGGTGCCTTCCAGTTTTTCAGCGTTCCCTGGGACCCGGATCACATCGCGGTCCCCGGGGCTTCGGACTTCAACATGGCGGCTTCGACGTCGTCAGCGGCGCCGTCCAAGGCGCAGTGCTTCGTCATCAACGTGCCGGTGGACACGCCAGTGGACGCCATCATGGACGCGTTCCAGCACGTGGTCGGCGACGCCGGCCTTCAGTACCTTCAGCACCATGGTGGTGCAAGGTTTATGGCAGCGGTCAACTCCATGGCCACTGCCCAACGTTTGGTAGCACAGGGACACCTGTTGCTCGGTGACGTCCAGGTCCCACTCGAACCGGTCGGGGCCCACGTCGTCCACGTGTCGGTTTACCGACTCCCGCCGTACGTGTCCGAAGACGCCCTCGTCCAGGTCCTTGGGCAGTACGGCAAGGTAAAAGGCCTGAGCCACGTCACCTACCGTGACCGACCGGATATCCGTACGGGCACGCGGGTGGTCAAGCTGGAGATGGCCAAGCCTGTGCCCAACTTCATCCACATCCAGGGCCACAGAGTCATGGTGGACTACCGCGGCATGCGCCGGGTCTGTAGCCGCTGTGGTCAGGAGGGCCATTTCGGGCCTGCCTGCAAGACTCCCCGCTGTGACAGGTGCGGCGTCTTCGGACACCCGACAGAAGGATGTGCTGCGCCCTGCCAACGCTGCGGCCACGCCCACGCCACCACTGACTGCGTTCAGCGCAAGACGTACTCGGCAGCTGCCAGAGAGTCCCGCCGTGGATCTCCGCCACCGGTCAACACCCCCGAGCCACCTGCGTCCCAAGCTCCCGGCCCCCCTGAGCCGGCCAAGCCGCCTTCCGCAATCACCCGCTCGTCCACTGCCCCCGGAGTCTCCCCACCGGCGGCAGAGCCCTCAACCTCCGATATGCTTCCTGCGCACGTGGAAACGTCGGCCCCGCATTTTCTGCAGGCTGGTGACGCCAGACAAGACCTCCTCATTGCCGAGGACGCCACCCCGAGTCCCCTCATCGCCTGCCCCAACGCAGCTGAGATCGCCGACGTCACCCCGGGCCAAGGGAACCCTCCCCCATCACCTACGTTGCCTCCGGCTTCGGCATCCCCCGGCACGCTGGTGCCGCTACCGGACAGTGACGCGTCTGTGGACCCAAGGTCTGACGACGACGACGCCATGTGCTACGACCGTCCTGAAACGAAACGCGGCCTCACAAGCACCAGCAGCGGGTCTGACGCCCCCGGAGTCTCGACGAAGAAGAAACGCCTGGGTCACGCAAAGCCATCCGACTCGGAGGACTATTCCGACTCTCTGGTCTTCTAGTGCGGTATGCTCGCTTAAGTTGTCCTTTTTTAATGAATTTTATTTTTATGGCCATGCTGCTGCATGTCCTCACGCTGAATGTCCAGGGCTTTAGAAACCCCGATAAGCAGCGTGAGGTCGTCCACTTCGCGCGCTCGGTTGGTGCAGACCTTGTCTTTTTACAAGAAACTAATTTTTTTTCTACACGCGACAGCACTGCTTTTCGTGATCGCTTTGGTCTTGACTGTTTTTTTTCCTTCGGAGACACGCGCTGTCGCGGCGTCGGCGTTCTTATCTTGCGTCGAGCGCTCAGTCGAGGATGCCGCAGCATTTTTGATCCCGCTGGGCGCGTCATTGCTTTTGATTTCTTTTTTGGTCAGCATCGCTTGCGCGCAGTGAATGTGTATGCGCCCGCACATATGTCTTTATCGAATGGCTTCTTTCGAGAGTTAGATGCATATTTGTTGGAGCCCCACCCCTTCTTTCTTTTGGGGGATTTTAACTGTGTTTTAGACGCTCACCGGGATGTTCGGGGTCCAGGTCAGGGTAGGGCTAACTGGAATGCTCGTGAGCTTCGTCGCCTCATTGAACAGTTCGACTTGCGAGACGCTTGGTGCGAGTTACACGGCTCCTCTTTTACGCCCACGTGGTCTCGTGCGGGCTCGAGCAGTCGTTTAGACCGGGTGTACCTCCCAACCTGGCTTGCTACATGTCTCACTCGATGTGAGACCCTTTCGTTTCCCTCTGCGGCGGGGTACATCTCGGATCATCGTCCTGTCCTGATTTCCTTGTCCGTTCCTGGGGGCGAACAGCCTCGCTGCATCCTTTGGCGTTTTGACGTGCGGCTTCTTCGGGATAGGGAAGCGGTTCAGTCACTCCGACAAGCGCTCACTGAGGCACAACGTGCCATGGGCCCGGATCCCGCGCGGTGGGACAGCTTGAAGGTGTTGTGGCGTTCTCTGTGCGTCCGCGAGGGCAAGTGGAGTCGGCGTCAACTCTCTCACAAGCTCAATGAGGTCCTGCGACGCATCCGCATCATTAAGCGCGGTGGTACCTTCACGCCTCTCATGTCTGAGTACTTGAACCTGTTGCGGGCGAGGTACTCTCGCCTTCTGCGGGAAAGTTCAGGAACTGCGGCACTGCAACCCTGGGACAGACGTCCCGTGTCAGACCCTGAGGTCCTCCGCTACCTTCGCGTCTCTCGGGGCCGCGAAGATCGACCGGGCTGGGTTCCGTCTGTCACCACACCAGATGGCTTCCAGTCGTCCCATCCGCCTGACATCGTGAAAGTTTTCTTCGAACACTTTGCAGCCTTGTTCCGGATGGAAGATTACTCCCCCGGAACACATCCGATGTCCTCGTACAACAGTTTTGTGGTTCCTTACCTCAAGTCCCGCCCGACCTGCGTGATACTCTTCACCGCCCTGTCAGCGCATTCGAGGCTTACCAGGCTCTCAGGGGCATGAAGATGGGTTCTGCGCCAGGTGTCGACGGCCTGCCTGCAGAGTTTTACAAAGAATTTTGGCCCCAGGTTGGCACGGCACTAGTCGCCGTTTTCAATGCTTTCCTTCAAGGCGGCAACGTTCCCGACTCCTTCCGGCGTGGTCGCATCGTCCTCGTCCCGAAGGAGACTGGCGACCCCTCCACACCGCAGGCCTGGCGGCCCGTCACCCTCCTCAACGTAGACTATAAACTGTTGGCCACCATTCTTGCTCACCGCCTTCGCGACGTGTTACCAGAACTTATAAGCCCTTTTCAGACCTGCTCTGTTCCTGGACGGAGCATATTCTCGTCCCTCACGCTAACGCGTGACATGTTCCACTTCACAGAGTCCAGCGGCCTTTCCGGCGCTTTCATTTCCCTAGACCAGGAGAAGGCATTCGACCGTCTGGACCACCGCTTTTTGTTTTCGGTCCTCCGGACGTATGGATTCTCTCCAGATTTCGTGCGCCTCTTTGAGGTTTTGTATGTGAATCTGGTCAGTGACGTCGTTGTCAATGGCCAGATTACTCCGTGCTTTGCCGTTGAGCGAGGGGTACGCCAGGGCTGTCCCCTGTCACCCTTACTTTTCGTCCTTTGCCTGGACCCGCTTCTCCGACGAATCCACGACCAACCCTCGGTACGTGGTTTCCCTCTTCCTGGCTCGGGATCCATCAAAGTATCCGCATATGCGGACGACGTCTCTCTCTTCGTACGGGACTCCGGGAGCCTTATATCAGCCCTACGGCTGTATGAAGAGTACGCCGTCCTTTCAGGGGCCCGGCTCAACACGTCCAAAAGTAGAGCCGTTCTCTTTGGTGGTTTTGCCGACCCACTTCCGGGTGGCATCATGGTAACGAGGGTTGTCAGGGTCCTAGGTGTTCTCTTTGACTGTTCTGGTGTGTCGGCAGAAACATGGAACAGCATTGCGACAGACGTCGTGCACAAGGCCACCGTGGCTTCGCGTTTCTCCCTGCCCCAGCGCGATAGAGCTTATATCGTGAAGTCGGTGCTGTGCGCCCGGCTGTGGTTCGCCTCACGGGTCGCTCTCCCCCTCCGTCTGTCGTCCGCCGCATTACCTCCGTGATTTTTGCCTTCCTCTGGGAAGGGCGCCCTGAGCTGGTCGCTCGCTCGGCCCTTCGAATGTCGCGCTCTGATGGGGGCCTGAGCATCCCCTGCCTTGTCACCTTTAGCCGCTTACTTGCCCTTCGGAACGTCCTGGACATCCTAGACGCCCCTGACTATCCCGGCCGGAGCCTGACGCTGTACTGGCTCAGCACCCACCGTCGCGTCCTGGTGCCTCGGGGGCTAGGGAACTCGTGCCCGACGGCGGAGTCCCCATTGCCTTTCTACGCGACGGTAGTTCAGGTCTACCAGCAGTTACAAGCGGCCACGCCTGACTCTGACGTCCGTGATGTACCTGTTTCACGTCTTTGTGAGGCCCTTTGCGAGCCGGAGGTGCCCCTCCTACTCCGGGTTCAAAGTCGGACTGCAAACTGGACAAGCGCTTTCTCCCCAGACATCCCTCCCTGCCTTGCAGACTTTCATTGGCGGCTTGGGTGGGGCGTTCTACCTACCCGTGACCGTCTAGCACGATGGGGTGTCACTAACTCCAATTTGTGTGTCAACTGTGGGCAGGTTGAAACCAACACCCACGCGGTGTTTGAGTGCGTTGTAGCTAAAACTCTGTGGACTCTTGTGAGTCGCATCTTTGCGCTGCCACTAAGCAGACACTTCTACGCTAGACACCGGAGTGCGGGTCTGGTGTTTGCCGCCACCTGCTACGTCTTGTGGCAACAGAGGAACATTGCTGTGGGCCGCCAGCGCCGTCTCGGCCTGATGTTCCCGTTGCTGCGACGGCTCCGGACACTGCTCCTCTCCCACCTCGAGGACGCACTTTTTGCCCTTGGGGAGGAGGAGTTTCTCCGGAGGTGGCATGCGGACTTCATTGGCGTTGCAGGCCGCAGAGTGGTGCTACAAGTTCGGTGGTGCCTTGATTGATTATGTTTTCACGCACCTTTTCGTAGTCTAGCGGCTCTCAGCTGTAGATGAGCAATCTTAGCCAGTGCGGTACAACCGCTAGCCTGGGGCCTTTGAACGTGCACCACGCAGTAGTGATACACGACCGCAGCCGGTACGGTGCTCATCCAGATCGAAACGGGCAGGGGCGGGGAATCCCAAATGGCGTAATCCCTTTCATGGTGCCCATTTTATTTGGATCGCGTCAGGCATGTGTATCGACCACCATGGTACCGAGGGGCACAAGTTACGCACTCTTAGAAAAAGGGTATGGATAGTCCTCCCTTAAAGGAGGAACGGTCTTGTAACCTATGTTCCTTCAGAAAGGGAGAAACCTTCGTCTCTGAAGCAGGGGAGCAAATAGTTCCTCCGTCGCCTGCATCTCATTATGGCGGCCCTGAATCGAGAAAATCGAGCTCAATAAGGCTTAACGAGGACGCTACGTCCCTTGTGCGGGACGAAAGAAGCAGCAAATAAAAGCGTAACACGAGCTTTTCGCGAACTGTGTTTATTTCTGAAGCCAGGTTCCCCCGCAGGTACAGAAACTTGCGTTTCGAAAGCAGCTACTTAGTCTTCACGTCCCTAGCACTGCGATGTTAAATGGAGACAACCGATAACCAGTTACTTCGCGCACTTCACGCCTTACCTTTGCTGTTCCTCGAGTCACAATTCTTTCCAGTGATGTTCCATGCCGTGTCCGAGAATTCCCTTTCGTGGGTAACGAAAATTCCCTATTTGAGGTACTTTGTCCCTGCAAAATTTTGAAATATCCCTGAATATTTCCCTGCATTTTGTTACCTTTATTTTCGCATCAGCGGATTTTTGTTGTCATGCAGGCCACTATGAGCACATTTCACCACAAAAGCTGCGTGAAATCGCATGCTTAAAGAAAAGCAATACGACCGAAATCCGGGGCACAT
>JAZHYW010020216.1:0-16023 GCA_037355805.1 Ixodes ricinus
AAACTAAACTCAAACGCATGTGAGTGGGGTGCTTCTAATCGTCCGTTGTCGATGGTTCGGGCTTCTCAGGGATCATGAGGTTCCGGCGCCACAGGAGCCGCGTTCGAACGGGGTCCCACGTGCGATTGCGGCTGCCATTCGATCGCCTCTTCACCTTCTACTGGAGCGGTGCCTCCCGGTCCTCGCCCGCGCGGAAGACCTCTCGGGTTGGGCTCCGGTCGAACCACGTGGTGCACTCCGTGTGCGTTCTGTTTGTGTACGCGGATGGGCGAACCTTGGCTGCAGTGTCCTGGAAGTCGTCTGCGACTAATGTGTTCCTCATCATATTGCACCAAGCCATCGAAGGTGGCCCCGAAGTGGCAACAAACGGCGTCATAAAAGCCGGAGTGACTATGCTGTCGGATGTAGCGATCCTAGTGTGCCGTAGAAGTTCCGGCAAAAATCGGGAGCAAACACGAGTGTCGCGGTCGTCACGGTATCCCAACTTCTAGTTGCCGTAGCTTCTGTGGACTGTGAGGCTGGAAAGCGACCTGCAGCAGAGAGGCGTCTGCCAACTCTACAACTGCTGCTGCTATGGCACCACCAGGATCGCGTCGGGCTACAATGTCACAGTTCTGTGACGTCATCAGGCGGAAATCGAGCGACCGCTTTTTTGGACAGGGTAAACAGTTAAGTCGGAGACATCGTTCCAGGCCCCCTAACGTGGCCACCGTTCACACGGTCGTCGGATTCCACGTTCTTGGGTAGGCGCCAAAAACTCACAAATGGATTGCCGGCAGCGGCACCAATTAGAGTTTGGTTCGCTTTTCATCTTCGCTCACTGTGCTTGTGCGGCCCAGCAAAGTTTGTCCCGAGGTAGCTAAAATATTCAGCGAGCCTTGTCTCCGGTAAACAGAATCTCCGTATTGGATCAGCTACTATGAACAAACTTCGCGTGTGTGGATTTGTTAGATTAAATGACTTTGCATTTTTTAACTCACTGCGTTATTTTGTTGGCATCTCTGTTGTCTGCTTTTTTAATGCGTGAGCATTACCTGGCTCAGTCAGTGAAAAAGCCGTCGGCAAAATCCGAAGTTGTAATCAATAACTTGCCCAACACCATAAAAAAAAAAAAAAAACTTCAGGTCTCGTACTTTTTTTTGGTCACGTGACCAAACAAAATAAATATATATATATATATATATATATATATATATGTATATATATATATATATATATATATATATATATATATATATATATATATATATATATATGGCCACGTGACCTCTAAGGTTAAGTGAGCACGAAACCATTCCCTGCCTGGTTTCGAACCCGGGCATCCTTGATTGTGAAATTAACGCGAGACCGTTGCGGCAAATATAACTCGGGCAAAGGTAATACTCACGCATTTTCACATCATAGGAGAAAGCTTAGGCCTGTACGTATTTCACACCAAGGTGTACAATGTCGAGATATCCAATGTTCGACCTCTTGACGCGTTGGACATCTTGACGCGGAATCGCTAGGTGACTGGTGCGAGGCCGAAAAAATCCGCCTGGTCCCGGCGTCGCTCTCCATTTTCAGTTCTACTCGCCAACCAGTGCACCTCCCCCAGGAGTGCTATCACATTTATTATTTGAATTATGAGAAGTTAAAAAACAAAAAAGCTGTTTGGTAAAAATACAAGAAAAAAAAAGAAGAAAAAGCACTCCGCGACAAGAACAGACAGCTCACTTCTTTCAAATAATAGACCGATCTCACCAGCCAATTTCACAACGCCACCGCTGCCGCAATGCATCGAGGGAACTTTAGTCTTTCTGCACGTGCCCGAACCTCGCTGGAACTCTGCTCGTGAAAGGCACGAGACGGCGCGAGCCGTCCCGGGCACTGTCGCCTGCTTCTTCTTAACTAAAATTATGGCGGTTTCACGCATGCGCCGAACGGTTGGTGAGATCGGTCTATTGTGCTGTCTGTCCTTTTTCCTAAGAATTTTTATTCTTACTTTCATAGTTGGTAGGAGATAGGTTAGTCATTTTTATTAAAAAA
This sequence comes from Ixodes ricinus, assembly GCA_037355805.1. Lineage (NCBI taxonomy): Eukaryota > Metazoa > Arthropoda > Arachnida > Ixodida > Ixodidae > Ixodes > Ixodes ricinus. The sequence continues at coordinate 2,029 of JAZHYW010020216.1, forward strand.
CATCGGTTAAAAAAAGGACTAAACTAAATAGCGCTTTTTTTTTATGACAGTTGCTCGATTGAATATATGTTGCTGCTTTTTTGTCTGCTGATCTTGTGGAAACCACAGGGCAAGTGACCAATCGGACAAAAGAGTATTTTGCCAAAGTCATAGGAGCAAAAAAGAATTTGAATAAGGGTACTCAGTAAGTGAAATATTGCTAAAATTATTGCACAGATGCAAGAACAGATTAAAAATTAATTATTTGCTATATTTTAGAGTAACTATTTTTTTCGGCACCGTCTTAACCCGTATTGATCAATCACGTTACACATTTAAACTCGAATAAGCGTCCGAGGCCCTTTTCCTGTGCCAATATGTATGACGGAAAACGCGAATCTGAGGATAAATAAGGAAGTGAAACAGACAAAGTAACTGCATCCAAATATCATGAATATATTCAAACTACAGAAAGTGGGTCTTCCCTTTTAGAGGCTCCGACGTGCATTAGGGGCTGCTTCTTCACAAAGTGTTTATTGATGCGGAAATGTCCCCACCGGAAGTGACTAAGTGCTGCCGCGTGCACTGCGCTTAGGGTGTGATTGCAAGGAATGAGGAACCACTCTGAACACGATATGCAGTGTGGAACAGCGTGACGTCTCAAATGGAACTTTTCACATTGTTTATAGGTTATCATTTTGATGCTATGTTTGTTTGTTTGTTTTGATTTTGTGGGCGAGTTCAGTCACGGTCTTTTAGTGCTGTCGAAGTAGTGAACAGGTACAGTAGCTCCTGCGTACCGAGAGCGTTCCTTAGAGTAAAATAAATATGCAAGTTGTTTCAATGATATGCTACAAAAGTTACTCATACATAAACTGCTACTCTCACAAGGCCGCTTAGCAAGCTGCTCGTAAATTGTCTTCTGCAAATTCTTGGGTGAAATAACCATATAAAATAACTTTTTTTTTGCGATGGCAAGGTGCAATTAAGGAGTTTATTGAAGTGTAAGTGTCGTTTTAAAGGCACTTTGGTTCATTATTTATTAGAACTCCTGAAGAAGGTGCGCATATATAATCCGGTTTCAAAGTTGTAATGGCACACAAATTATAACTAACAAAAAACATGAAAAAGTTAAATGTACTCCATATGAAAATCTAAAGCCCTCGTAATACTGGAATGTTAAGAGCCCGTAGAAGCAACTCCTTTAAAGGGTCCGCGAACCAGCGCTTTACGAGAAGCAAAAAATCGCGAGCTGATTCGCCGATTTTTTTTAGAAGTTTTTTCTAAAGGCCTTTCACGTGACCGTCTGACAGCAGTGTTAGACCCTGTGAGACGGGCACGTTCAAAGCATCGGCGAATAAATACGCACACCATTTCGCGCCTGCTGGCGTGCGCTGGTTCCTCGATCCTTTACAAAAATTCTGAAGGCCTTTAATGTGCCCGTCTGACAAGCGGCATAATGCGGACAAGGTAAAGATCTTCAGAACAAACTCCTGTAAAAAGTCGTTGAATTTGCTCGTTATGTTCAGGCATCAGCGTGCTCTGGCCCAAAAAATCATTTCAACAAGTTAGTTCTGAACTTCCTTAGCTCACCCGTCTTACATGCGTATGATAGCTTTGCCTGACTAAAATAGTAGATAGAGTGTACTGCCGAAAATAACAGAAATTAAAGAAATCTATTAACATGAACTATTACTACCTTTTTTACTTAAAACAAAATATTTTCTTTTCGTGTTGTGGTCTACGTTTAGGCGTACTCTCCGAATCGTCTAAATTAAAAGAAAAACACACACAAACCACAGGTAACTAAGTCACAATAATTACTTGTTCCAGCAGCTCGTGATGACGCTTAGTACCAGCTACCAAGAGCAGATCGCTATCTTACGGGAAAAGAATCCTCGATGTTCTCGGCACTCAACCTTTTATAATTGTGCAAGTGGAGGTCACTATAACGTCTCTTCAAAACGTGTTTGAACCTAGTAATGTGTTTTTTCTTCTTTCTCTGTCCTCCACAACCGAGACAGAATCACGTAGACGAGGCACCCTATTAGTTCCCGCTGAAACACCTTCTAAGTTCTTGGTCGTTAATTGCTCGAGACAGAAAGCCCGGTAAAGCAGATACTAAAATAAGGAAAAAACGGGTTTCATGCTTCTTCTTTGGAAGTGGTTTCTTCCTTGGGAATCTGTCGTGCCGGGGAGTGCATTCCTCGACTAGAGGGCACTACACTATGTTTTCTGGAATATGCGGAAGATCATGCCCTTTATAAATATATTTTAAGGATGCACTTTAAGCAACGCTAAATATGGAACATTAAAAAAAATCGATAACGCCTTTTTTATTTACTGGAGGCATTTTTTTCCAAATATTGATTATTTTAACACGCGTACCTAAACTAAATATTCGTTGTGTCATTTTGTGCAAACGATACAATCCAAAGATATCGCCGCCTCGCAAGACTGCTTCGACTGGTGAAATTTTTATAATTATTTTAAGCGTCCGTTAGAAACTGAACATGTCACTTCCTTCGCAATAAAAACGCGTTCATAAAAAATATAAATATATTTCTTCTGGGTTTGTGCAAAAGAGACGTAAAAAACATATTGTCCAGCAGTCATTACATATCTTTTGACAGCAGTACATAAGTTATTCTGTAGGAAAATTGAGATTATTTGCGTGTTTGTCTTTGGGGCAGGTAATCAAATTGTTCTAAATAGCTCTAATGACTCGGGTAAAATACTTCCCTTAACACCGCTCGGTGCAGGAGATCTTGACATTTGAAGTTGCAGTATTTGTCATTAGGGTTTTCTCCAACGCATCTCAAATATATTTGTTCCACATTATTACCCCAAAAAACAGCAACACGTTGTTTATCAGCTGGTAAAAAAATTAATGAATGAAAAAAATGCCTGAATGAATACGCGATGAGTTCTTAGCGTAGCGTTCTTATTTATAATTTACGATACCGATAAGTTCAACGGTGTAAAAGACTTTCCAGCCAGCGTCATGGCTACTGTCACTATTTTGAAAAATACCTGAAATAAAATTCGGCATTCTAAATCTGTAGATCAACATTTAGCGCTGCACTCATAAGTCTCATTTTTATATATGCAACACACAAATTTTTCCACATGATCGACAATGAATTCAAAAGTAAGAGATAATAAACTATAAGGCAAGCACCATAATTATTTCTAAAACTTGATTTGTTTGTAAAAATATAATAATATAACTTATTTTACGTTTACCACACTAAACTTCTCGAAATAGAGATTATGTCACCCCACAAGTGACATTAATCTGTCCGAAACTATAAATATATTAGTTCACAAAATAAGTGGAAATTAAACTGGGTGTTGATGAAACAAAAAACATATTCTCTGCGCTGTGCGTATTCTACCGAGTTGCATCATATTCGATCTTATACAAGGCCTGTACCAACAGTTGCGACGTTGCTTAAGCGCTACTTATCGGCAACAGCGCCAGCAGTTCGTGGCAAGTTAAGGAGGGATTTCTGTTTTCGCAATGTACGCAAACGCCGCCAGGGAATACTTGTGCGGTAGATGGTAAACTCAGGCAGTGTTGGGATTGCTCATATCGCCCGAATCGCAGACGGCTTGCATGAACACGAAATTTTTCATTTTTCTTTTTGATTGCCCGAAAAGAAGGTGCAACGGTAGACGCTAAAATCGTGTGGAAAGTTATTGTTTTAGTCTTTAGAAACAAATAAAAAACGAAAATTGACATCTTCGAGAACCGACTTATATGGAAAACGATGTAAGAAGGCAACAAGCTGTAAAACCTGTCGAGGCTATTTTTTAACAACCTTAAAACATTGTTAAAACAAATGTTATGGTCTTACACATATAATTCGCAACTAGAAAAAATGAAAACGTGTTGGCCACCGCGCTTAACTACATATTTTCTTTCTCATTTCCTATTAAAATATTGTTTCATCGCAACTATGGCAGCCTATCGGATCAGGAGCGTTGCATAAGTATTTGCACAATCTTTCAAAATGCAAAAAGAAAAAATCATAGGCGTAAAAAAAAATTGAACTAAGCCTTTTGATGTGGAGAATACAAACATAAAAATTATCATTTAATTATGCCCTTGATATAATTTGAAGTACATTTACATTAACCGTAAAAGCTTACTCCAGAAAAAAACTGGAAGTTCCTGCAAAAGAATAAATGAGGTTATTGTTGTTGAGTCTTTCTTGGAAGGAGTTAAACAAGATAAAAGAACATGACTAGAAAAATACTTTTAAAGGTGAGATAATTGTATATATTTCATTTAGTATTGTTCTAACAGCAACGACAACACTGAAAACAAAAACGATTTATGTGACAACTGGGGCCGCGCTTTCCTCGCAGCTTTCCATTTTCAACACTACCAGATGTGCCTAAAAGAGTAAAGATCAAAAAACAGCGCCGACTTGACATAACAAAATAAACAATTTAATCAAACGTTTCGTCTCCCATGCGGGAGACATCATCAGTGAAACCGGAGACATCATCAGTGAAAGAGTAAAATACAGACGCGGTTTGAATCAATCAATCCTCCTCGAATGAAGACGAACAAATGTTCCTAAAAAATACCCGGTAGCATTGATTGAAACAACTAGAAAAAAGGAAATGAAAAATGCTCAAATGCATGTGTGAAACAAAGGAGTGGACCGACATTGGTATTGAGGTCTGGTAAAACGAATAGTAAAACGGAACTCAAGATAACAATCAAGATACCTTCTTGTAACGTTTATTTGAATAAGCACGATATAACTTCATAGTGTAGATTTAATTGAAGTTAAAACAGAAAGGATAATATCCGACTTCGTTCCATTTTGAGAAGCGATCTTGATGTCTTTATTTTTTGCTTTATGCATAACGCCTGATATTAATTTTATGCAGAACAATTGTGCCTCTTTCTAAATACTTGTTCTATTTATCGAAGTTGATTTTTACTTGGACAGCTGATTATATTATGCAACAAGCTTTGGATGTGACCAGTAAAAACCTTAATTGCTGGGTTGCGATTAGTCAATATGTGAGAGAAGAGAAATTTAAAAAATTAACTACGATATCATGCATCTATTTCTTGGAGAGCCTAAAATTGTACGCATTGGTAAACTCGAGTGCCGTAATTTTTACATGACACTGTTTCTTACAAAGGGAGTTTTTACTCGAATTAAAACGGGTCATAAATATTCGACGCGCCTATATGTAGAACCTGTCCCTCAAAAGCTCAATATTTTTGAATAAAATACAAAACAAATTACGAATACTTACTTTGACTGAGATTACATTTGATAGAACGATTTCCCAACAATCTGGAGTTCTTGCAAATGTATTTTTTTTTGTTAGAGAACGCGCATTGGCGCGTGTCACAATTTAATCTGCGTACAAAAGAAGAAGAATAAAGATCAAGGTCTGAGTTTGACACTCCGATACGCTATAGGAGGTCTCGTCAAGCTAACGTCTTTGCACGCACCGTGTCTAGCCTGACATTTCACCGGGACCGAAAAGTTCGTTCATGAAAACTACTTAAATGTTAAAAGTAGTGTTCTACTCATAATTTTGTTTCAGTGTACTTTTTAGTTATATTATGTTGTTCGTTTGCACAACTTTCACCGAATCACTCGAGACAGATCTTTGAAAAGCAGGTGACTTTAGCGTCTTACGAAATGCTGTCTGGATTTATGATATATGAGCGGAAAGTTCTACTGAAGAGATTTTTAATATTCTTTCTTTGAAAACGCCGCAACCCGCTTGGCTGGGAAGCGGTAAATAAATTATGAATGCTGATGAAATCTTGAGTCACTTAAAGAGATGGTGAAACGATGTTGGGCTGAAATGTTACCCAATTTATTAAGGTTTACTGGCACTAGTGTGGCGGCACGTACACCATAATGTAGAACCACCAAGCAAGAATTTGAAGCAAGTTACATGAACGTTCCTTCCGTGCTAAAGCAGCAAAGATGAAGGTGCACTTTTTTTTCAGCCCCTAGTTCGCAAAATTTGTTAACGAAGTTACCGGAGTCGCTGTGTTAACATAGTCACGGAAATTGACGAATCGTGCTACATATATCTTTTATGTTCCGGGATATCGCTGATATATTTCTGCAGAATTCGCAAAAATGTATCCCAAATATGTCTACAAATAAACATTCTTTTTTTCCAATGAAATGTGGTCAGTACAGAGGGCGAGTAGGAAGCGAATAAAAATGGCAGTACTTGTGTTCGTTTCTTTATGTCAGTTTATGCCTCTCCATCTACCTCGAGCTCTCAATCTATTAACTAAGACCTCAAATACCGTCAGAGAATCATTATTGCCCCTAGTAAACCAGACAGGTACTCGAGGCCAACAACTGCTTGACATGCTTGAAAAAAGGCGTTTGCCAGAAGTAAACCCTGTTGCGCTTTATGTACCTTTTGGAAGATTATGAATTTCAGTTTTGTGTTTTATTTGTAAGAATTCTATCATATGATTCCTTCCCGACGTTATGGCTGTGCATCATTGTCTTCCACGACGGATGGACCCGGAACCTGAAACGTGAGTGTGCAACCACCATCTGCTACTTAAATAGCTTAAACTTTTGTCTTGATTGCTTCTGAGTCTCTCATTGTAGGTTAGAGATTGAAAATTCAAACCGGAGCTGTCTACAATAAGTCAGCATTGTCTGCTCAAAACCGATAGAAAACAAGAAAAAGAGTAAGAGAGAGAGAGCTAGTTTCCCCCGATGGGTCTAGGCCAGACTTGAGAAGTAATCCGTTACTTTTTCAAGTAATTTTGTGATTGCCACGTTACTTTTTTTCGGAAGTAATTCGTAATGTAATTTTGTTACAAAATATTGGTAACGGATTGCTTTAATTACTCGGTACAATTTAAAAATATGAGCATAATACAGTAACTGGAGCAATACGAGCAGAACATTCAGCAGGAAAAAGAGCAAGTTCAAACAAGTAGAAAACATCAGGAAGGGCAGAATGTGCGAAAAGAAAACACGATTGTTTGTATGACCGGTCACTAGTACCACTAGAAAAACAGGCAAGGCATTACAGATATACGAAAGTCAAAGATCACGAAACACAACGCCGAGTAGGCTCTCCGTCGCCTTCCATCGTGTTTTTCTTCTCCCTGTCAGAAAAAAAGCTCTTCGTGTTTATTTGTTTTTGTCTTTTACACCGTTTCACTCTTTCCAAATTCTTCGACGTCTCCTGCCAGCTGCACACATCTCAAACGCGGGTCCGTACCACCTCGATTCGCGGGTTTACAACTCGTGTAACAGACAAAGTAGCCTCGAGCAAGGGGGTCGAATTTTCTTTGTCGTTGATGTGCGCTACTGTATTCTAGCACGCTCTTGAGGCGCGGCTTTAAAAGCGCCCGGCGCGAGGCTAAGAGCATCGTCTTCGAGGGTATGGACGATACGTCATTTAATTTCCTTATCTGGGCGTGGTTGTTGAGTCCACTCCTCACTTTACAGCCAACTGTCAACATAAAGGACGGGAGGGGGGGGGGGTCTAGCCACCTAAGGAGTGCTGACAGAGAGAGAAGAGAAGGCGTAACAGTGGTGTGTTCTTTTATTGTTTTGTGAGACCGATGGTCACCGCTTCTCTCGCTCTCTATGCCCTCCCCTCCCCTGGCCTCCACGAATATTTTCTCTGACTGGTCGAGTTTTCGGCCTTGGAGTGTCCGTCGTCTCCATGGCCATCTCTTAATGATATGTTCAAGATTTAGGGCATTAGGGAGAACGGAAACCTAGAGTTTCAGTGCATACTTTGCTTGCCGGAAAAAACACACATTGTTATCAGCAAGACCAACAAACTCTAATCTACGAAAACAAAGGTAAGCTGGGACACATGCAGTCCGTAATGGCTATACATTGTAACGTTAGTGCGAAGTTTTTGTTTTCTCATGAATAAGAGGCGAAATACCCGGGTCAAAAAGGAACTGTCGTAGAATCGCTTGTTTAGCTCCGAATCTCGTAGCGAAGGTAGACGCTGCTACCGAGCATTCGCACCGCTGGCTTTGTGCACAATCCCAGGGATCATTTCAGGAGACCGTAAGCTAGCGGGATGGCGGTGTGGTTGCAGCTTTCGGTGCCTTGTCAGCTGACAGGTGAACAGAATGCCACTACACTCGCTTAAATAAAATATTTTATTTTGAAAAGGACTACCATAATACGGGCGTATAAAAAATAAAAAAGTAGTGTGGCAAATTGTTTTTGAATATCAAAATTGTTTTTATTTGTTTGATAAGTGTACGCGAAAAGTAACTTGAAAGTAATTTGTAACGTAACGAGTAAAGTAATCCGTTACTTTTCAGCGAAAGTAAGTTGTGACGGTAATCCATTACATTTAAAGCTCGGTAATTTGTAATTGTAATCCAATAATTTTTTCATGTAACGAGCACAAGTCTGGTCTAGGCCAGGGGTGGCCAAGCTGCAGCTCGTGAGCCTCATGCGACTCTTCGCGTGTTAAAGTGCGGCTCGCGGCTCCCTCCCGTACCCCCCCCCCCACACACACACACACACACACATTCCCCCACCTTCCTCGCGGTCACACGAGCACTTCTCCAAAAAGATCGAAAGGCAGATTGCGGTTTGGTAGTCTTGTGTTACTGCTACCTTACGTACAGTTGGACTGCTTTTGACTCGGATAGATAGAAAGTAGTTCGAGTTTCGTTTATTGCTCGGGACAAAGGTTTGCACCCCCCTCTCCCTGCCCTCGGCTCTTGTAAGTTTCGTGGTATCGTTTCCGGCTCTTATGCCGGGTCAGCCTGGCCACGTCTGGTCTAAGGCCAACTGGACGAAAACCAACTGGTGGAAGAACAACTCGTCAAATAATTTAACTCTCATAGTACAACTCGTTAGAAGGTCAGTTCGTCGAAGACGTCCATCTGGTTGCCACTTTTAAAGCAATGTTTGTGTAGCATCTGTACTCGAAAATCAATATATTATGACTGATACGGGGGGGGAGCGGCTGCAATGTGTATGGCCACAGTGCGCTTTGCTGAATGTCTGTGTTGAATCATTCATGTATTTTTTGTATTAAATACTACGTACTCTCCCATAATGTTTCTCGAGTGAAGTAGCCACTGTGTGAATATGAAGGGACTGGTGCAGGGATCAATCATATTCAAAGCAAGAGCAGTGCGATGCAAGCGTTTTGCGTTCCAAGCACATGGCACGTGGTACTCCGTTGCACATTCAGTCCGTCAGCAGCCAACGCTACACTTTAATGCAGTCAATCACTAAGCACCAAAAGTGATCGTCACGGCGGTCGTCGTCTATGTGCATTTTCTATCGCCGAGCTGAATCAATCGCATAAAGAAGATGAAGAGTACGATTATGCCCGCAGTTAATGTGTGTGACAGTTTTGACCGTTTTAAGACACGCAAGATGGCGAGCGCCATGACCACGCACTTTTTATCTCTGCTTCAGTGCCTCTATCTGTTCGTATATTTTTCCGCGGTCGGATCATGTTAGGGAGTTTTAGTAGTAGTTTCGATACCTCAGATACCCACGATAAAGATACCCGATAACGGTACAATGCATGCTCAAAAGCCGGCGGCGGAGTATCGATTATAGTTTTCGGAGTCATGGGAACGATCTGCTAAAACTCTCTATTACGAAACTAAGTATAGTGTTCCGTAGTTTTGCACACTTTTTGTTCCGCGCATACGCTGTGGATTGATAGCACACAGCGGGCGCGTAGCGAGCTCACGCTTCAAAGTGACAGGACAAAGTCTATGATCACGTTCGAGAGAATCGCAGTGACGACAAAATATCTGAAACTTAATCCTGAAAAACTTATGATCTCGAAATTTCAGCATAGGGGCAGTGCGTGAACGTTACTATAATCTGAGTTTACAGAGAAGGCATCTTCCAAGTTTCCTGGTTTTCCATTTTGCTAGTGTTTACAGGCAGACAATCTGTACAAAGGGAAGAAAATACATATGAAGCCTTACCATAAAAAAAAAACGGGAGACGACAACAATAGAAAGCCTTCTCCTGGAACGCCCATTTCGAAAACTTTCCGTTCGACAAGTTTCCCACTTCGATGAGTTGCCCTTTCTGCAATTGGACCTACGACGAGTTGACCTTACGTCGACGATTTGACCTTAGACGGAATTGACTTTCAACGAGTTGGTTGAACACCCCCCCCCCTCTACCCCTCACTTTCGCGATTTTTTGAAGCACTTTCTCATTTATGGTTTCTTTTCCCTCGCAATTTATCTGGCAACCAAGTCTCCGCACTGTAGATATGACAATGTAGGCCTATGTCATCAATTATCAGAACCCCTTGCACTAACAACGTGTTATTTTGTTACGCATTGCACCAACAACAAATAAATATAGCAAAAGAAAAATACCTCAAGGCCCCCTTCGTGCACTCCAAGCGAACCAACCATAACAAGACGATCAGGCCGTATTCAGAAAAAAAAAACAATACATTTAAATATTCCTTCTTCCCCCGCGCTATTCATAAATGGAATAAGTTACCAGAAGAAATCGTAAATAGTACATCAGCGCAGTCTTTTGCCGAGACTCTCACTTCTATGCACTAGCATAACATTCAGCTTATACGTTTTCTTTTTGGTATTTTTTATTACTAATGTCTTATACCGCTGCTGGTGCTTCTTGTCTGTATGCAAATGTTCAATTCTGTATGGGTCCTCAATGACCTACAGTATTGATAAATAAAAGTATTCAATGTATCCTAAAAGCACTGGAGCTTATTTTCCGTCAACAAATTTAACGCAATACCTAAGCCTGTCAGAGCATTCCGATACAATCGACACATTTCAATTGTATATCGCTTCTGAGATAAAAACATATCTTTGAAATATATGTATATATATATATATATATATATATATATATATATATATATATATATATATATATATATATATATATATATATGTATACCGGCACTCGAAAGTATCCGTGAGATACTATCGCGATACATTTGTATCTCGATGCTGCCCAACCCTGGACGACACCGTGGGAATGTGTAACGATGATTCTCCCACATCGTCGATAACTTGGGCAGAGACACTGCAAAAAATTAATGATCTGTCACGGTGCATGGCTTTGTTTCTTTCTGGCTTTTTTGCGCGGGCAAGGGACGACCCTACTTGGTTGCAAAACGTGCCAGTAAAAATAGCGCATTGTCGCAAGCCACATCTTTATTTCACCCGTCGAGAGCCGCATGCAAGCTATTAAATACCGTAGAATGAAATGTCACCCTACCCTAAAACCCGATATAACTTTTGGCTATCTGGATTAAGATACAAGAAATCTCACTGGAATGGTTACCGGATACCTAAAATCCAGATTGTAGACAAAAAAATAACTTCATCTAACCTAAAATCCAGATATAATCTAATAAGATTTCCTTTTCCATAATTCACATAGCGAAAATTTTTATTGGGGTCTTGGTTAGGGCATTCTGCGCAACGGTTAATGTCTGCGAAGAGAGCAGTGTCCAACCGGCACAACAGGGATAATGGGAATTGTATGGGATTGCCAACTTGCTCGCCTCCTGGCATTGAGCTTCGGCAGATTCCTTCTCCTTTGTCAGGGGACCAAACAAAGGGTCTCCTGTCCTACAATAGTCGGAGCAAACGAGCAAGCGAAGCAGTCTGTTGCAAAGAGCGTCAAGACTTATGTTCGGTGCCGCTTGTCGCCTGTCACTGCGGCTTTGTGAAGCATTAAAAAGGAATTCTTTAGGTGGTGAAACATGCCAGGCATTGTTTCTGTGCCGCAAGGACAATAGCCAGCATTTGTTGTCGGGCTTCATAAGCGAACCTGACTGATTTGTTTCGATTTCAACTACTCTTTTGAATAATTTTGGAATCAACATACTATACCACAAAAAAAATGCACTTCAGAAAATCATGCACGCATGGGTATACACCTATTTGGAAGGTTTTACGTTGTATACTCGGAGATACAAAAATAAAAGATTTCTTGCTTTCAAATTTTTTTATTCTTAGATTTCTATACAGGAATACAAAATAACATCTTCGTGTTTTCATATATTGCTTTTTTTGTTGAAAACAAAAATGCCGTAGAAGACGGACGTATTGAGTGCGAAATTTGATTCGCTGATTTATTTCATCAATTGTAAAACGAAACGTCAGAAGTCACCAAAAGATAGAATGAACCGTGCACTGACGGATGGTACAAAAGTTTTTATCACTCTTTATACAAAGTGAAACAGAGAACGCGCCATTCTGAGCAAGTACCCCACATGCTAAAATCTATATTTTCTTAAAGTCACTTTGGAAGCCGCATTTTAGCTACAAAAAAGTGACTTTGCATCTTGGAGGACACAGAAAAAAAAATGGAGTGGTTGAGCATTAAACAGTTTTGCCTGCAACAGTATGGACGTCATATAAAAGTGTAAGGATAAAAACAAAAGAAGTTGCAAAATAACTTGACATACCTTCGTTGAACTCGTAACTTGAAATCCCTTCTTGAAATTTGCCTTAGTTCATGGGTGGGATTCTTTTCTTCCGTCATCTTGCTGCTGGTGTGGGTAGATCGTCTGATAGTTGAGCATTGCTGAGGCGTATTTACGACCTCAGCATTGCTTGTACAGCCTGTGGGCGCCGCCATCTTAGCGCTGGTGTGGGTAGATCGTCTGATAGTCAAGCATTGCTGAGGCGTACCCATGGCGTCAGTAATGCTTGGCCATCAGACCATCTGACCTACTCCAAAACCAAGATGGCGGCGCCCAGAAGCCTACTTGCAAACGTCTATACTCCGTTTCGCTTAAAGACAAACCGTAGCCGCCGCCATAATGCGCTAAAGTCAACTAAGCAACAGAAAAGCTGCGTCGTAATGGTGCTCGTCGCCTTTCCGTTACAAAGTTACGTATCCACTTTCTATCGAATTTGTTATATGATATATATATGTGTACATATGTATGTGCATATATATATATATATATATATATATATATATATATATATATATACATATATCTGATATATATATATATATATTCTAGAAAAATAATATATCCACTTTTCCTATTCGCTGTCCAGAGCCTTTTGGCAGCTTTTTTGTGGATATTCTATAGAACTTAGTATGTGGAGATTGGACAGAAATTAGATAGAAATAGCGTAGAAAACAGATCGAAACTTTAGCAATAGTTCTGTCGCCTGCTATAGAGAATAAGGCATTTTTTTTGCAAAGAAATTATTAAATAAACCCTGAACATTTTTTTTAATGATTATCGAAATGCATCCAAGAAAACATGCACATGCTACTTGCCTCGTCCACAAACGCAGAAATCGCAAATGCACACGTCACAAAGCTCTCGTAACAAAAGCAATCCAGCAGTGTTGTCTGTTCCACGGCCATACATTACACCCCTAAACTTCAAAGGCAATCAATTGAGCGAAGACCACCCCAAAATTACGAAGTATGTTGCTCTCTTTTTTGCCAATAATTTATACGAAATGTTGTTTCTAAGCTTCGGTGAACCGTATCCCAGCTATGAAGCGTCGAAAGAAGCCATAACTGTTTAACACAACGAGCGTGCAGTTGGGCTAGTTGGTTCATAATGCAAATATAGAAACAGCGCCAAAAAAACAGGGACAAGAACGAGAAGTGAACGAGCAGCGTTGTGTTCGTTCGATTCTCGTTATTGTCCCTTGTTTCTTTCGTGCTGTTTCCAAATTTGCTTGAAACATTCACAAAAAAAATGTTGCCCCGCAAGGAGGTTTTAACTTTAGCTGATGTCGCTTCTCCACACTGCATCTTCTTATTCCACCATATATAATCTATAAAACTTTTATAGACATGTGCTGAGAAAAGCTCTAGCGAGATGTGGCGATAGATATTCCAGAGCATTTGTCTCGTCTGTAATAGTCTATAAATTTCAGATGAAGGAAAGTCTCTAGAAATATCTATAGAAAGTTGTCGATACGATGTACTGGATAGGAAGTTGAAAGAAGAGTCGTTAAATGTGGATGAGATCTCTATAGAGAGCTAATACGGC